>JAQZBX010000372.1:0-70900 GCA_029593785.1 Cabassous unicinctus | reverse complement strand
GGGTTTTTTCATTCACAGGAATGGATTAAATTTAAGAACATATGCCAATTCTGGAAAAGACAGCTACTAACAGTAGCTCAATAGTTCTGAGTTGAGGTGCATGTTGTTCATCAAAGTCTTGATCTGGATGAGCTGGAGCCATAAAAATCTTCTATTTTGAAACACACTAGACAATTTTTTTCATGAGTAGCCACAACATGATGATTTATATTTTGATCTGAGGATATATCTTATTTTAATCAATTTATTCTCAGATAAAAACCAAACTTGGATAGACCTTCAAACTGTTGCCTCAATTTTGTACTTTTCCTCACTAAATACATATATGAGATTGAATATACCTCAATGCCCACCTAACCTGGGAATTCAAATCACTTGTCTTCTATGTGGTCATATTTGAAATAGTCCAACTCTTATTTCAGGTTTTCAATTACTTCCATAGTCTTTTGCTGGATTCACTTGTTTATGTTTCTTGTGCTGAGACAGTATTTTTAGTAATACATAAGCCAGATAGATGCTAGATAGATAGATTGATATAGATGGATCACAAAATTAAAGAAAATATATATAGAAGACATTATCACCATTCCTTCAACTGGCTACAATACCAAAGTTGGTATTTATGAATTAGTTTTTCTACTATTTTTCCAAGTTCTCTTCCCCTTAATTTCAGTCCAATATCAAGTAAGTAATTGTTTCTACAATAAAGGAATTGCTACTTTCCAACAGGGGACTTTCTCCACATCAAATATTTAAGGACTTTCACTGTTATTTCATAACATGGCTTACCATAGGCCCATTCGACCATCTTAATCTCCACATATATTGAGTTTAATATGGGATCTTCCGAGTCATTAGGGCAATAGATAAAAGAGACACACAAATGTCCATCTGAACTAGCTTAAGTTCTTTATCACTTGAAGGACCTCACTAAAAGATGGCAGTTTTTTACCTTATCTAATAAATGCATTAAATCCAGCAGACCTAAATGTAATATGCATTAATTATAAAATTTAAGGGGTATATCTAAACACTGTGCCTTTTGTATTGGTAAGTGGCAAAATATGTCAAAAATTTTCCTGGATTTGAAGAACTATGCCAGAAAGTCCCTGACTTCAAGATCTTCAGAAATTTTAATAAAGAGGTATTTCATTTTCATGAAATTTCTTTCAAATAATACATTAGATACTTCCTTTCCATGCTATTCAGATTTCACCAGCATGATGTTATCAGTGTGTAGATCAAACCATCATCACTTGGTATAGCTAATATGGTCAAGGTCTCTGTGGACTAAATTATGACTCAGATTTAGAAAACAAATATGAACATAGGGCATATGTCTCCATCTTTTTTTGAGGTGAATGTAAAGAATTCCTGATGCTTTCTGCTTATCTGAATAAGGCATAAGTATTAATTCCTTAAAAGCTGAAATTATATGCTCCAATAAGAATACATTGAAAATTGCATCTCATGTATATATTGCTTCAAAATATTCAATAATCCACAGAAATTTTCTCTCACAAACATCTAATTGCTAAACTAGAAATATAAATGTAAATATTGTATTTATCTCCTGGAAAACCAAGATTGGCTTGTTTTGCACCAAATCTCCCAATAATAACAACAAAAAGACTAGAAGAAAAAAAAAACATAAAACGCATGTGCTTAAAAGCATTAGAGAAATAACAAGTAATCAAAGATCTCTGTGTCTGATATTTCATAGAGAAAGGAAGCCAGAGAGGTAAACCCTGCATTTGTGGTCTCTTTTCTTTAAAGCCATGTGCTAATTCCACATACAACAAATGAATGCCTGAAATCTAAATGTAACTTTCTATGAACCTTTTACTTTGGGGAACAACAAGTAGAATTCATTTTCTACCAATGAGGAGAAGTTTTAAAAACCCAGGTTTTGGTTTGTGACCACATAAGGCTTTACTTGAAGTAAGGGTAAATAGAAAATAAGTAATGCTCAAGGGATTTCAAACACAGCTTGAATAATCTAATTCCCTGATTGATTTAAAGTATCTGGGATATTTATTTCCTCAAGGTTAGCTGCTATTGAGAAACAAAATTAAAATCATAAAGAAGATGAAGTCATCAAAAATGTTGAATTAGGTATACAAATTTTAAAATGTAAAATCTGGCAAGTAAACAAAACTAAGCATAGAAGATAAGTTTTGATTAACAAGTAAGAGCAATAGAAACATATGCATAGATGATACAAATAATGAAAAAAAGCAACAACACTATTTAAAGCAAGTGCTTTGTGTTCCAATAATTAAAACACAAAAATGGCTAACAACCTTACTGAAAGAAATTTGAAAATGAAAATATATTATGGCCAAAATTAAAAAGTATATTGTTAGATTTAACAGCACATTGACACAGTTGAAGAGAAACTTAGTTAATAGGAAGAAAGTTTAAAAGAAAATATGCAGATAGAAGCAGAGAGAAATAAAAGGATGGACAATATAGACTGTAGCATAAAATAACTTAAAGGGCACAATGCAAAGGTCTAATATATAGTTAATGTGCTTACAATTCCACAAAGAAAAGATAAAGATAATAGATAGGCAAAATATTTGAAGAGATAATAGAAGAAACCTTTTTTCAAATGTTGAAAGAAATTCATCTGCAATTTCATGGGATGTTTTAAATATTGTGAAGCATAAAATTAAAAAAGGATAAATTTTCAAAAAGAATAAATTAAAAAGATATTGCATAATAAACTACAAAAAAGTACAAAGATTGGATTATAAGAACATATTGCATAAAAATAAATAACAATAAAACTAGATGAGCAATGACAACAAGATAAAAATGATATATTCACAATGTAAAATGAATATAAGTTCTAGTTTGTTTACATATCAGTGAAACATCTTTCAGAATTGAAGGCAAAATATAATTTTTTCTTCTGACCAGAAAAAAAAAAATTGAGAGAATTTGTGACCAACAGATTTATACTATAGGTATCTCTAGAAGATGATTTTCAGGAAGAAGAAAAATTCATTCAATTGACACAAAGAAATACTGGAAAGAAACAAGAATAATGGGAAGAGGAAATATGTGCATAAAGCTAAGTGAATATTAATTATATACAATAATAATAAATACAAAACTAACAGGAGATGCTACATTTAAATACATATACATCATAAATTTTATTTTTAATATAAATGAGTTTATTAATCCTATTTTAAAAGGAACTCAATGGTATGAGCCTTACAAGAGAAACATCTTATATAACAGTATAAAAAGTGAAAATAAAATAATGGAAAATATAAAGCATAAATTCTAACCAAAAGAAGGATATTATCACTCTAAAATAATATAATATACAAAAATAAACATCAAGGCAAGAAGTATTTCCAGAAATAAAATGTTTGCAATGATAAAAAACAGATTAACAATGTGATAGGAAGATACAACCACTGGGAATTGAATACATCTAAAAACACAGCCTCAAAATATTGTTTTAATCACTGACCTAACATGAAAAACAAATCAACAATAATAATGGAAGGTTTTAGCACAACTCTCAGTAACTGCAAGAGCATGCACATAAAATATTCATAATGTTACAGAAAATTTAAAGAACATCATTAGCAATCTTGACATATTGAAATAAGGGAACAATACACCCAACAACTACATTCTTTTCAAGAGCACATAAAACATTTTCCAAAACTGATCATATTCTAGGCTTTAAAGCAATTCTCAACAAATATCAAAGAATTACAATCATAAAGCATGTCTTAGAACAACAGGAATATTACCTTTAAAATTTTTTAAAAATTGAAAATTCTCAAATGTTTGAAAATTTAAATACATTTCTAAATAAATCATAGATAAAATAATAGAAATCAGAAAATATTTTGAGCTTAATTATAATGAAAGTACAATATATCAAAGCTTGTGAAATCAGCTAAAAGCTTGTGAAAGTCAGCCAAATTCTTACTTGGATGTAGTAGAAAATAATAAAGTATGAAAAATCAATGCACTAAATATCCATTCAAGGAGTTGTTAAAATGACAGAAATGTTAAATCAAAGTAAGCAGTGGGATGGAGGTAATAAATTTAAGAACAACCCTGTTTTATGAATTAATCTGCATGATATGTATGGTTGTTAATTTCATGTATCAACTTGGCTAGGTTTTGGTGTCCAGTTTGATAAAGCAAGCACTGGCCTGATTGTTACCAGTAGTGTATTTTGTATACTGAAATCATTAGACACTTGATTGCATCTAGGCTGATTACATCTCGAATCAGTAAATGAGATTGCCTTTATTTTTTGTGTTTGTTTGTTTCGAGATTGCCTTTAGTAAGAGAAGACTCATCCAATCAGTTGAAGGACTTAAAGGGGTAACTGATGATTTCAGCAGTCGGAAAGAGTTTCTATTTCTAATTCAGCCAGCCAGCTTCTGCTGGGGCATACATTGAAACCTTCATCGAAGTCCCAACTTGCAACCTGCTCTACAGAATTCACACTTCTCAAGCCCCATGGTTATCTGAACCAAATTCTATAATAAATATATCCTGTTGGTTCTGTTTCTCTGGAGAACTCTGGCTAATACAGTGTGCCAGTAACAGCCAAACTAGAAAATTGCTAAACTACTGTCTCACTCAAAGGTGGTAGTCAAAGACTGAGGGGAAGAAAAATCTTCCCAGTGGGCAGTATTTTGAGCAGTATATCAGGTTTTCCACTTCATATGCAATTAGCATGAATTATGGAGCACAACTGACTTATGGAGCATGTTAAAAGCTTGATAAGTCATTAAATTGTTTGGACAGAAGAAATTGGAAAAAATTATGACAAAGCCATCTGAAGGAGTGGTATGTGGATGGCTCTCTCCAAATGAGCACCAAATGTAGCAGAGATTGTTTTCCATGTAAGTGAAAAGAGAATCCACAGCATAGCAGTCTCCCAAAAATCTCATCAGAAAGATCTGTCTTGTGGCTATCAGTCAACTTTATTCACCAATCACATTTGTGGACCTATTTACCAAATGGCCACAGTTGCAGAGATAAACACTATACATGGGCTGAATGAGCACCATAATCTACCTTTCACCAAGCCTGATCTGGCTACTATCATTCTGAATGTCCAAAATGCTTGAACCCCTAATATGGCATCATTATCTTGGAAAACTACCCAGTTACCTAGTGGTAGCTCACGTCATTGAAACCCCTCAGTTTGGAGATGACAGCAACTTGTTTCCTTATATACTGGGTATGTACTTGTCTTCTCTACCTGCAAACCATTGTCCATTGCCCATCACGCCCTGCTCATGATCATCTCTGATCAGGGGACACATTTTATGGTAAATAAAATAAAGCAAATGGCTCACCCTCATAGAATTCATTGGTATAACCATAGTCCACATCACCTAGAAGCAATTGGCTGGATTTAACGTAATGGTACATATTGCTAGCCAAGTAGGGCTGATCAGTATTGCCAGACAACAAAGTCTTAACCAGTCAGCCAAGTTACTGAGAATAACCACTAAAGACATGGGGTCATGACCTTAGAGATATTCCACAAATATTACTAAATAAATTGCTAACCTTTCTATATTCTAGTTATTTAGAGATGGCACTGGTGCTAAGAGATTTATAATGGGGAATTGCCTATGCAGTGCCATTGGAAGCCATAATCCTAATGCTCAGATGATTTCTGGAAGTTTGCTATATGAACATATGCAGAATGGAGATTCTGGCAAAAGACTAATACTGCCACCTTGTGATAAATGCTAGGATTGGGTATTCAATGATTCACTGATACATTGACCAGATGCAGACCATTTGAAACATAACTACTGGCGGGTCCTTCAACTTTCATAGAGATACAACACAGTGGCATCACAAGTGTCCTTTATGCCATGGATAATATCAGAGGGTCATATACAAAATGATGGAGCAGCAAAACAAAGTTCCTTAATAAAATGGAAATAGTATTACAGAACATCCATAGGAGGTTACTCAGGAGAAGTATAGCATATTCATAAGCATAACATTTAGTACAAAATATAACTTCTGGCAGACACAAATAAGGGAGAAAAATCAAGAGAAAGAAAAAGTCAATAGAATCAAACTGAGAAATGACTTACATATAAGAATCAGTAGATGAGTTCTTAAAAATAACTATGAAAATTATGTTTAAAAATCTAGAGGAAAAAGATAAATATAATAAATGAAAACATTAAGATTATTGGAAACTCTCTAGAAGGACCAAATGTAAATTCTATAACTAAAAAACACATTCTGAAATCAAAATTTCTTTGAATAGAAGTAGCAGCAGAGTGGACATTATAAAAGAAATGATCAATGAACTTTCGGACCAGTTAATAAAAATTCTTCTGAATAATGTAGAGAGAAAAATATTTTAAATGAACAAACTCTCAATGATTTGTGAATAATATCAATCATTCTGAAATGCATTTGTGGAGTCCCAGAAGGAGAAGAAAGAGATATAGGAGCAGAAATTATATTTAAAGCTAGATTGGCCCCCACCTTTTCCATATTTCATCAAAATTGTAAGTTCATAGTTCCAAAAATCTCAGCAAATACCAAGGAGGATATATAAAAAGAAATCACACCTAGACAATTTGATAGCATTCAAAGGTAAGGAGAAAACTTTAAAATTAAGCCAAAGGTGATAAAAACACATTACGTACAAAGAAACATTGATACAGAAATAAAATGGTATCTTTATTATGCTGAAATAAAAAAAAAGGTATCAACCTAGAAACAGCAAAAATTGTTCTTTCACAATGAAGACAAAATAAAGAATTTTACAGAAACATTATGGCTGAAAGAAGTCATAGCCAACAGAGATAAAAGAAATGCAAAAGGAAATTCTTCAGTTTGAAGGAAAACAATATCATTCTGAAATTAAGATTTACATGAAAAATGAAGAAAATGGAAGGGTTAAATATATGGTAAATAGAAGATACTTTTCTTTCCTAATTAATTTTTTTAAAATTACTGTTTAAAGCAAAATTAGCAGAATTATATTCAGGGGTTATAGCATATGTAGCAGTAAAATACATGTAAAAAAATTTTATAAGGTGTAATGAGGTATAATTGGAATTATAATTTGAATATATTTTAAATGCATATATAAGTGATTTAATATTAATTTTAAAATATTATGTTAAGGATGTGTAATGTAATGTGAAGATTAATTTAATGTGTCATATTGACTAGTGTATTGTGTCCAGTTATTTGGTCAACAAACACTGTCCTGATAGTTACCGTGAGGGCATTTTGCACTTGGATTTGCATCTGTAATCCATTGATTGTTACTTTTACTGATTGTATCTACTACCAATGAAGGAGATTGCCCTCAACAATATACAGAGTACCTTCTTCAAATCATTTGGAGGCATTAAGAGCCAGAATTGAGGATTTTAGAATTAGGAAAAAAATAATTTCTGCCTCAACTTCAACCAGCCAACTTCCCCTGAGAATTTCAGACTCAACTTCAACATCATATCTGATGGAGTTTCTAGCTTTCAGCCTGCCTGTGGAGTTTGTACTTGGGGTCTTCAGAGGCACCCTAATTGGAGTTTCCAGGTTTTGATCTGCCTTATGCAATTTGGACTTGTCAGCCCCTAGAATAAAAGTGAGCCATTAAAATAATAACAAAAAAGAGTATAAAACAAATACTAATAAAAGTGATATAATGAGATATTTTTAAAAACTGCATTGAATGAGAAGATATCAGGAAATTGCATATAAAGATAGGAAACACAGTGGGAAAAATAGAAAACATACAACAAAATGATATAACAAAACCCAGTGATATCAATAATCACATGAAATATAAAGAAACTAAACATTCTATTTAAAAGGCAGATATTGTAAATTTGTTTTAAACATAGGACTTTAACTGACATTTACAAGAGATGTTTTATTTATAAAATTAGAAGGGTTGAAAGTAAAAGAATGGAAAATTTATACCATGTAAACACTAAGAAAAATAAAGATGAAATAGATTTATTGATAATAAATAAGTATTTGAACATTTTTATAAATCTTTTATGTATGCCCAGGTGAACTTTTCCTCTGTATTCCCCCATCATTGACACCCCATACAAATGATCTTCCCCTGCCCCAGTTGTAAACTTTCTGTGATCCAAACTTCTTCAAAACTGAAGCCATTAAAATAACCAAATAAAATTAATAGAAAAATGAAATAATAATGATGTTTAAATATAAGAAATATAATACATTTAAATTTAAACAACTAAAAATTAAATTAAATTGAAAGATTGGGATATTAAAAAATAATGAAAAATATATTTTTAAAAAATTTTGTGACATTTTGCCTTTCATCTGGGGACACCCAAATCCTATGGTCAGGGCTGATAGCTCTGGAGTTTGGTGCCTTGTCAATGGGCCCTACTTTGGAGTTTGCACTCCTGAGAGTGACAAAGTTGGACTCAATTATGTCTTCCTTACACATGACTCATCTATACCTTTTTATTTAAAACTATAGTTGGTGATGGAGTTTGTCGGTTTACGTCCAAGAGACATGAGCTGTGCAGGTGTACATTGAAGAAACATGAGCTGTTCATGTGCCAGTTGGGCATGGAACCTCGGTGTTGCAAAACCTACTCTACAGCTCATTGGACTCACCCAGGACAACTAACAAAGAGATCATGATGGACAACGGCCATCCAAAGGAACAGAGAGAGTCTGCAACTGGAAGCAAGATAGTCCTATTGATCTTCCCTGTGGGAAATAAGCCCCCTCTCAATTAGACATGGAGTGGACATCACCATCCCAGAATCCTCAGGATTGGGGAAAGAATTATGGACTAGAGCGGACTTACTGGTTTTGTACTAAGACATATTGTGATTCTAGTAATGGAAGAAATTACAACATTGATGTGGAGGCAGTGGCCACTGGAGGCTCTGGGGGCAGGGAGAGGGAAAAATAGTTGTAATACGGGGGCTTTTTTGAGACTTGGGAATCATCCTGAATGACACTGCAATGGCAGATATAGGCCATTTTATATCATCACATAACATGCAGAACTGTGTGGGAGAGAGTGTAGACTACAGTGTGAACTATGGTCCATGCTTAATGGCAAAGCCCCAGGATGCATTTATCAATTGCAATGAATGTGCCATACTAATGAAGGATGTTTATGTGGTAGGGGGTGGGAGGTGAAGGAAGTGAGGCATATGGGAATCCCTATAGTTTTTGTGTAACATTTATGTAATCTAAGTATCCTTTTAAAAAATTAAAAAATATATTATAAAAAAACACAAATAAGTAGGCTTCACCTTGAAGTTTAATACATAATGGTAAATCTTCTGTTTTCTAAGAAAATATAATAAAATATAACATAAAATATAATAAATATAAATATAATAATTCTAAATGTGTACGCATTGAATAACTGAGTTTCAATAAATATGAAACATAATTGAGGGGACAATAAGCAAAAATAGTCAAATTCACAATCATCATTGGTGATTTTTGTGGCCCTGTCTTTAACTGATAGAACAAATAAATGAAACAAATAATTATAGAATATCTTTGAAGAAAACTTTCATCCAAGGTGACCTAATTAAGATTTACGGAATGCTACAACCATCAAACACAGAATACATTCTTTTGCATTGCACATTGAACAGTCATAATAGACCATATGGTAGGCTATGAAACAAGACTTAATTAATTTCAAATAACAGATTATGTCTTCTTACTACAATAGAATCAAATTACAAATCAATTACAATAATATAGCCATGGTAAGCAAGTTTAATGATGATTTTGAGTGATGCCCAACTCCTGGTATTCATGCATTTGTGTGATACCCTGTCCTTGAGACAAGGTTAAACCTAGTGGATTGGACCTAGTTACTTGTTACTAATAAATAGAATATGGATAAAATATTGGGAGGTCAATTTTGTGATTAAGTTATAAAAGATTATGATTTCTGTCTCATTACCTTTCACTCTTTGGCTGTCCTTCATTGTTTTCTGTGATGAAGCAAATTGGGAAACCCACATGGCAAACAAAGAACTGAAGGTGGCTTTCAGCCAACCATCAGTGAGGACAGGAGGCCCTTGGCCTAACAGCCCATAAGAAAATGAATCCTGCCATTGACCATGTCAGTTAACTTGGAAGTGCAAACTTAGTCATTTCTTCAAATGAGAATGGAGAAGAAAACATATTTGAAGAAATATTGTAGTCTGAGCTGATACCTCCATAACGGTTCCTCAAGAAGGGGAACCTACTAAGCTATGCCTAGTTTTTGGACCTAGAGAACCTAGAGATAATAAATTGTACTGCTTCAAGCCAAACATTTGAAAACTTATCAATAAATATTTAAGGAGCCATTAACCACAGAAGAAATCATGAGATTTCTTCTGAGATAAGAAAATATTCCATAAGAAATATGAGACAAGCAAATATTTAGAACTAAACACTAACTAAAATATATCAAAATATGTGGATATAACCAAAGCAGTGATCACAGGTAAATTTATAGTTTAAATGCTTATATTAAAAATAAATGTTTAAAACAACTATTTAAGTTTTTGACTTAATATTACATTAAGAAGAGAAATTTAATGTCAAAGTAAGAAGAATAAAGTTTATAATCAAGTCAAGATCAAAGATCAGTAAAATAGAAAACATGAAATGAAGTAAAAAAGACAAGTTATGTATTTGATATTAAAAATGTTACTTACTTGGTAATAAAATTGACAAACCTCTAAAAAATATGATCCAAAATAAAAACCAAATGACTAATTCCAGGAATATAAGAGTAGATGAAATCACTACAGATCCCTCAGACATTAACATTATGCTCTTTTTGAGATGTAGAAAATTGTATTGTCCAAAAATGGATGCAACGATATCTTCCATCAAATATTCTGTTCTGTAATATGACCTTGCCTCTCCCTCATCAAGTGTTGTATCTATTTCTCTACTCCCTCAATGATGGCCAGACCCTGTGACTAATTTTACCAATAGAAGATTGTAGATGTGTCACTGTGACAGTTCTGAACATAGCCCTTATCTGGCCTGATAGCTTCTATTTTCTAACACTAGAAGCCCTGAACATTACGAAAGAAGTCTGTCCTGCTGAAGAAATCTTGTGAAGACATCTTGCATCCAAATGGAAAGAGAGAGGGACTCAGAGGATCCCTGCCAGGTATCACTTCTGAGACTCCATGAATGGGAATTAGGCTCTCTTGGACCCTTCAGACAAGCCCAGTAATCAGTTGAAAACACAAACTGACTGCAGTCCAAGCCACATGAAGCAGAAGAAATACGTAGCCAAGCCCTGTCTGAAATTCTGTCTCACAAAATCTTGAGACAAAATAAAATATTTGTTGCAAAGTCACAAAAATTTGGAGTCATATATCATTGTGATTGTTTGGCTCATGTACCAACCTGGCCAAGTAATGGTGCCCAGTTGTTTGGCAAAGCAAGCAAAGGCCTGATTGTTACTGTGAGATCATTTATAGGACTTAAATTATTAGTTAGTTGATGGCATCTTTGGCTGATTACATCTACAATCAACTGAGGATATTGCCTTTAGCAATGACACATGTTTCATCTAATCAGTTGAAGGCCTTAAAGGAGAAGTGATGATTTCAGCAAGTCAGAAGAGAAAATTCCCATCTATATTTTGGCCAGCCATTTTTCCTGGAGAGTTCATTGAAAATCTTCATCAGACTTTCTTGCTTACAGCCTGCCCTACAGAATGTGAACAGGTGCAGGCCCACCATCACATGTGACAATTTTATAAATTATTGTAATATTTACAGATCTCTCCTGTTGGTTTTGAGAGAACCTGAACTAATACAAACATGTAACAAAAGATACACTGAACAATAATTGGAAATTCAAAATGAGGTGCATCCATATAAAAAATCTAAGGCATGTGGCATTGACTTTGGTGCCAGGAGGTAGATGGAGACTGGAAGGGCTTTGTCTTAGTTCCTTCAGGTTGCTAAGATATGTACCATGAAGTGGATTGGTTTAAACAATGGAAATTTATTTGCTCACAGCTTTGAAGCTAGAACACGTCCAAAAGCAAGGCATCAGCAAGTTTATGCTATCTTCCTGAAGACTGTTCTGTTCCTGGCTAGCAACAATCCTTGGGTACCTTGGCTTTCTTGTCACAAGGCAATGCTTCTCTTTTCTCTTTTGGGTTATACTGACTTCTGGTTTCAAATCAGCCACATGACATTCTTTTTTTAAAAAGCCTACAGTGATAGGATTAAGGCCCAACCACGTAAAGTTGGGTCAGACCATAATTAAAAACAACATCTTCAAAAGATTCTATTGACAAAGGTTCACAAACATGGGAATTAATTAAAATTAACAATGCTTTATTTTTCTGGGGTACATAATTCAATTTAACTGGCTTTGCTTTGGACCCCAAAAAGATGTGTTCTTCCCATTTGCAAAATACATTCATTCCATCAGAACAGCCCAAAAGACGTAAACCAATTCAATAATAATATTAAGTACAAAGTCTCATCAAAATCAGTTATGAATGTGGTCCATCCTGGGCAAATACAATGGTAGGAAAAACAGAGGATATACTTTTTATGGCAGTTTGAGATTATTTATGTATTCTAAAAAGAGAGATTATGTTTGTAAATGGTCTTTTCCTCTGGGCATGAAACCCTTTAATTGTATTAGATTCAGCTGAGATGTATTTGATCAAATTATGTTAAGATAATAACATAATTTGATCTGACCATATCAGTAGAGTATAATTCAGGTTAATCTCAGTCCCCTTGGTGGGCTATATAAATGAACAATCACTTAAGAAGAAACACAGATGAATACACAGAGGAAAGAAGAGAAATCTCCATAGACAAACCAGAGGAGAGAACTTTGATTGTGGAGCTCTGGAGAAAGATGAGCCATTTGCCTGATAGTTACAGATGATCTTTTGAAGAGAACAGAGCAGCTGAGCCTCAAGAGAAATGAGCCTTATGCCAACCTACAGCTGAGATTGAAAGAAGCCTGGACTACGGAGCCTTAAGAGGAAGAAGGAAGGCTAAACCCTCACAGAGATCAGGAACCATCTTTGGTGAAAAAGTATCTCTTATGGTACCTTTAGTTAGACTACTTAGGGCATTGTAACTGTAAGCTTCTACCGCAAATAAATACACTTTATAAAAGTCAACAGACTTCTGGTACTTTGCATCATCATCCCTTTGGCTGACCAATACAGAATTTGGTAACAGAAGTGGGGTGGTGCTTTTGAAATTACCAAAAATGCTGGTATGGTTTTATAAATGTGTAAGGGGTATTTTTATTGAGGAACTGTAAGATGCTTCATGGAAAAGGCCTAGATTTCTTTGAAAAGACTCTTGGTAGGAATATGGAGCCTAAAGCTATTTCTGATAAGGCCTTAGAAGGAAATGATTAAACTATTATTGGAAATTAGAGGAAAGTTGATCTGTGTTTTAAAGTAGCAGAGAACTTAGCAAGATTTATTCCTGATGTTATGTGGAAGGTAGAATTTGAAAATTACAAACTTGGACATTTAGAAAAGGAGATTTCCAAACTAAATGTGGAAAATGCAACCAGCTTCCCCTTGCAAATTAGAGCAAAATGTTAGAGGAAAGAGATGTGATAACTTAATTAATGGACACAAAGAAACCAGAAAATGATTCTAGAAAGTGCCGGCCTCTGGAAATCAAATTCCCATATGATAGTGCCCCATTTGGGGAATTCAATCCTGTAGGCCAGGATTGAAAATGCAGTCATCCAGGAAAGACTTCTGGAAAGTCTTACTGCCTGATAGCTTGGACCTCTGGTTCCTGCATGCTAAACCAACAAGCTTTTTGTGAGATCTGTATGAACAAATCAATCAACCTGGATGAAAAGGGACCTGGAGGGGAGGGATGGAAGGGAAAATAGCTTTAAGAGGAAAACAATGGAAGCTGAGGTCTGGAATTAAGACATCTTCTTGGACCAAAAGAGGGACCCCACCCATGTGCACAGAGTTTGCCCAGGCACTTGAAGAGGGTGGTTGTTCCAGCCTGCTGCTCAGGGAGCATTTTGCCACCCTAGGCAACTGAGAGGGAGGAGCACATTCCCCAAGGGTTAGGGAGACTGAGATTGACACCCCAGTGCTCTGAGAGTGGTGGACCTGTTTCCCATAGGTTAGGGAGAGTGAGGTCAACACCCTATTGTTCTGAGAGGTGTGGGCTTGCCCCTGCCCCAGAGGCTATGGAAGGCCAGGTCACCAACTCACTGTTCTGAAAGGGTTGGATCTGTATGACAGAGATTAGAGAGAATGTTGCTGCTAACTCACTGTACTAAGGTAGTTGAGACTGTACCCCAGAGATTGGGGCAAAGGGTGGCCATGACCCCAATGTTCTGAGAGGATGAAGTCTGGAGCTCAGTTACCACATAGATGCTTGATGAGCATGAAACCAAGGACATGGCTTTTAGGAAAACCTGTGGAAAGAGTGGGCCCTCATGAGGCCCCAAAGATGGGAAGAAACCATCATCTTAAGAATGATTCTCAGACTTTGAAATCTAATGGGGTATGCCTTGCAGGTTTTCAGAAATGTAGAAGACCAGTGACTCATGTTTCCCTCCCATTTTCTCCTTATGGTAATGTACATGTTTATCCTATGTCTGTTCCTTTGTATATTGAAAGCAGGTAAATTATTTGTAAATTTCACAGGTCTACTGACAGAGTTGCTTTGCCCCAAGAAAAACTGTATTTGTAAAACTGTCGTGTGATTTTGTACTTAGCATTGCTAACTGAAAGGATTTACGGGTTTTAGAATATTGTAATGTCTTTTTGAAATTCAGAAGAGTGCAAATGTGTGGCAGTTTGAGATTATTTATGAATTCCAAAAAAAGAGATTATGTTTCTAAACTGATATGCTCCTCTGGGCATGATACCCTTTGATTGTATTAGATTCAGCTGAGATGTCTTTGAATAAATTAATTAAGATTAGGGCTTTGATTCAAGCATGTCAGTAAGGTGTACTTCAGATTAACTCTCCGCCCCCTTGGTGGGCTGTACAAACAGACACTCACTCAAGAAGACACACAGAAGAAGGCAGAGAGAAAATAAGAGAGAACTCCTTAGACAAGGCAGAGCAGGGAACTTTGTTCCTGGGGCTCTGGAGAGAGCTGAGCCATTCACCTGATAGTTTACAGATGACCTTGTGAACAGAACACAGCAGCTGAGCCTGGAAAGAAACAAGTCCTATGCCAGCCTACAGCTGAGATTGAAAGAAGTTGAAACCATGGAGACTTAAGAGGAAGAAGGAAGGCTGAACCCTAGCAGAGATTGGCAACTATCTTTTGTGAGAAAGTACCTCTTATGGTACCTTGAGTTGGCCTCTTTAGGGTCTTGTAACTGCAAGCTTCTACCCCATATAATTAACCTTTATAAAGTCCAACAGATTTCTGGTACTTTGCATCATCACCTCTTTGGCTGACTAATACACATTCCCATTCCAGGGGGAATAATTTTCAAGGAAAATAGTGCCCATAGGTCTCAGGCAAGTCTGAAACAGAATAAGGTAAGCACCATTTGATCTCAAGATCTAAGAGTCATTTGTGGAGTCATACTTTGCTCTCTAGACATGCTGGAGCAGCAGTCTCACCCTTTTAAATGCTTGTGAAGCAGTCAGGCTTTTTATGAATGCTAGATTATAGTACCTACCCTCTCTGAGCAACAGAATGGCATCCAGCCTATCCAAGAATTCTATGGCACAAGCCACAGCATTGGGGTGGTGGCACTATCCCTGAACATCAGGGTGCAGTTTTACTCTCTCCAGGCACCAGGGCAGATGACCTGCCCCCTTTAAAGGCAGAGGTGACTTGATTCCACCAGACACATGGGTGGGTCTTTTCTCTTGGTCCAAGGAGATCTCTTTGCTCCAGAATTCTGCTCCCATGTTTCTGCCTTTGAAGTCATATTTCCTTCAATCCATCCATTCTTTGTCTCTTTCAGTCCAGAATGGCAAGACTTCTGCTCATAAAAATTTTGCAAAATACTTGTCAGATTTTCATGCACTTTAAAGGGGTCCAAATAATCAGACAAAAGGACTTTCTACAGATCCTTCCTGAATAACTTCTAGGGTGGTATGTAGCTGTCTGTACTCCAGAAAAACATGTTCTTAAATTTAATGCATTCCTATGGGTATGATGCCATTGTACGTAGGACCTTTTGATGAAGTTATGTCTGTAAAGATGTGGCCCAGCCCAATCAGGATTGGTCTTAATTCTGCTACTGGAGCTCTTTATGATCAGAATGAGATTCAGACAGAGAAGAGAAAGTCACAAGAAACGAGAGGCTCGACATTGATGGAATCTGGAAGAGAATGGAGAGACCAGATGATGCCACCATGTGCCAGCTATGTGACAATATAGCCAATAATAACCAGAAGCCAGCCCCAGGACACCACATTCTTTAGGAAGAAAACATCACTTTGATGACATCTTGATGTGGATATTTTTCCAGCCTTAAGCCGTGAGCAAATTAATTCCCATTGTTTAACCTGAAGAATTTCATTGTATTTGTTTTAACAGCTTAGATAACTAAAACAAATTTTGATATCATGAAAGTGGTGTGCTGTTATTGCAAACACCAAAAGTGTGGAAACAGCTTTGGGAGGCATAATGGATAGAAGATGGAAGAATTATGAGGTGCTTTATAGAAGATAGAAGTTTAAGAGGATTGCAGTAGAGGAAGAACCATTGTCTTCTGTTTGCAACCCTTTAGGACAGGATTGTGTATTTTGGTATTCTTGGGCCCCCATTGTTGCCTAGGCATGTGAAAGAGATAGCAGGTCTCTAAATCATAGATCTTTAAAGAAAGGGGAACCATCATTGAGGAACTGTCCAAAGGAACTGATCCCATGTAACCAAATCCATACCTGTTCTGGATTTAGCAGTTGAGATCCTGATCCTCAAGTGGATGCCATAATGAGGGGAGGGAGATCTTGGGGAAAGGATGAGTGTATTTTGTGCTTATAAGGCATGTGTATTTTTGTTACTAGAGGATGAACTATGACAGATGGTATTTTCTAAAGTTGGATACAACAGCATCTCCACTCATGTTATTTTCCATGTCACTCTATCATTCCTCAATCAAGATATGGAGTCAATTTCTCCACCTTTTTTATCTTGGCAAGGCTTTGGTTGCTTTATTTAATAGAATGTGACAATGTGGTGCTGGATGAGTTCTAGGAGTGTCTATTAAACAGCATGGCAGTGTTTTCCTCCTCCATCTCAGTCTTGAGCTGCCATTTTAGAAATCTGACAAACTTGCTGGAAAGACCTCACCTATATGCTCTACATCTTCATGGAGAAAAAGAGGAAACTAACAGAACCCAACCTTCTACCCATCTCTGACAAGGTACTAACTATTCATATGAGTAAACTTTTCTTGGACCTTCCATAAAACCTTAGCCATTAGCTGAAAAGCAAAGAGGGACCTCAGGTCATGCCACATGGAGCAGAAGAACTGTTCAGTGAAGTTCTATTTAAATTGCTAACTCAAAGAAATCATGAGATCTAATACAACACTTCTTGTTTCAGCCACTAAATTTTAGGACTGTTTGCTATACATGAATACATAACTGAACAGGCAAAATGAGTAATCAGATTCTAAAATTATATTAAAATGAAAGAGTCCTATAACTGCTAAACTAATCTGAAAAGAAGGTTGTAGGTTCACATCACAAGATTTTAAGGTTTACTGTACAGCTACACTAAGCAAGATTTTGTGGTACTAATGTAAGTTTGGACAAATAGATGAGTAAAATAGAATACAGAGTCTACAAATAAATCCTCGCCTATATGTTAATATATTTTCAACAATATTTCCAATTTAATTAAATAGGGAAAGAAAAAACTTCTAAAGAAAAGTGCTTGAAGAACTGGATATTCATATGGAAAACAGTGACTTACAATCCTAACTTCAAATAATATACAAGAAATAATTCAAGAATAATCATGGGCAGAGCAGGTGTAGCAAAGTCGTTGATTGCCTGCTTTCCATGTATGAGGTCCCATGTTCAATCCCCAGTACCTCCTTAAAAAAATGAATAATCATGGACTTTAAAATAATAAGTAATAATGCTATAAAGCTTCCAGAAGAAAACATAGAAACATACTCTTGTGAACTTAAGTTTACAAATATTTCCTAGAAAACAAAAATTAAAAACTGATAAATTTTACTTCATCAAAATAAAAACTTTTGACTTCTCAAAACTGTTAATGATATGAAAAGGCAAACCATAGATTGGGGAATATTTGCAATTTGTAGATCTTAAAAAAGACTTGTATCCAGAATACATAAAGAATTCTTACAATCAAAATAAGCCATTTATTTGTTTTGAATGATCTGAAAACTTAAACAGGCAAATGAAGAATAACCAAGATACACATAGACATGAAGCTCTCAACATGTTTAGCTTTCTGGGAAATGTAAATTAAAACCATGATGTGATATACCTCACGAACACTAACATAGATAAAATTAAAGTCAGATAATCCAAATGTTAATGAGGATATGGAGCAACTAGAACTCTCATATGTCCTTGGTGGGAGTGTAAATTTTTATAATTATTTGTAAGGTGAGATAAAGACAAATGTGTGGCTGGATATAAGTTTATAAGTGATCAGATACAGACGCATGTGTGTTGCAATAATGATTGCAAATCTGTACTGAGACTATAAATCAAGACTTTCTAACACATCTCATTCCAGAAGGAGAAACTAGACATTGCAGCATGCCATTTTCCTCAAAATCAATATGTACAGTAGTAAAATTCTAAATAAGATTTTATGGGATGATTTTAAAAATGACCCAAAATTTTTTCAGAAAGAATCAACACTTAAGAAATGCAAGAAAAATGTTGAAAATGATGAGCAATTAAGGAAGATAATCTATTACTAACAGATATAAATATACATTAAAAATCTTAATGACTATAATGATATATGGATGGTAGCAGAATAAACCCCCCTAAAGTTAAGAAACATAGGAAATGATTGAATCTTCTAGATATAAAAACATGATACATTAAAAATTATTGAACATAATTAAAAATTAGTAAATGATTTTATCTAGTTGGGGAGAATAGACAAATATTTACTCAACACAAACAAAGATAAATTCTAAATGGGCTGAAAAATAATTTTTTGAAAAGTTATTAGAAAAATGAAGAGGTCAAAGTGTATAAAATCACTAAGGAAAATGGATCGTTCCAAGTGTGCTATGATAGAAGAAATAAAAATTTAAAAGAATGTTAAAAAATAACATCTCATATAAAAGACTCATGATATAACATAAAGTAAATGTTTATAGAAAATATCAGAATAAAGTGGTATACATCTTCAATATAGAAAGTGTTCATAAAAAAGCCATAAGTAAAAATTCTGACTCCAACAGAACAAGAAAGGATTCAAGTAATTGACAAAGTTTACGGAGTGGATTTTATATCCCATTGTGTAAGGAACAGAGGGCACAAAGACTATTAAATCATTTTCCCTGCCTTTAGGGAACTTAGACAAAAAAACACTAGATATTACTATATAAATTTGGAAATTAACTAAATATCCAAAAGTGGAGGACTAAGTTAATTAACTTTGTTATAACTATACTCTTGATATTATTTCATGAGTGATGTTATGATTAGGCCAAATTTGAGATCATAAAAGCAATTGGTGCTTAAAAATAATAGAGATAAAAATAAGGATACAAAGTTATTTATACAATATGTTTTACCAGTGGAGAGTACTCATTCCTCTAGATCTAGCTCTTCATGAAACCAGAATAATAGGATGGGCAAGAACAATGAGTTTGTTTGACCACATATTTTCCACAATATTAGGGGCAGGTAATATTTTATTTGAAGCCTGATTTAAAGAGAGAAATTGTCACAAAGATTTTATGGTGTTTCTGTAAAATGAAACAATGTATTCTGGCCTCTTTATTACCAGGTAACCTGTATTACATTGATGAGGCAGGTGAGAATGGAAGCAGCATATATTGTTCAGCATCTTTCTTGAGTATTATATCATCCAAAATTATCTAATGTCAATTTCTGCATTCTATATTGAAGTTCATGTATTATTGGTTATGCTAATTTTACATATGAAAGACAGGGCTGCACAATCAGATTGTTTCACAGGTGAATTCTACTAATCATTCTGAATAGAACTAATACCAATCCTGTTTAAACACTTTCAAAAAAAAAAAAGTGGAGGGAACCTTAACTCATTCTATGATGCCAACATCACCCTAATACCAAAGCCATATAAAGATGCCACAAAAAAAGAAAACTGCAGACCAATCTCTCTAATGAACTTAGATACTAAAATCTTCAACAAAATACTTGCTAACAAATTCAACAACACACCAAACAAATTATATACCATGGCCAAATGGATTTTATTCCTGGTATGTAAGGATGGTTCAACATAAGAAATCAGTCAAGACAGGGTCTGGATCTCTATTAGAAGGTCACTGAGCACTGTAAGTAAAAGAAGAAAGTGATACTGAAATTCAGCAGAGGAATTATCAGATATTTTAAACTATCTAGGAAGATCAATAGATCATTTACATTAAAACATAACATCAAACAAAACTGATCCACTTGAGGAGATAATATGATTTCCCAGTTGGAAAAAATAAGTAAAATTTAGTCATTTTACTACATATATGCCTAGTTCATTAAAATTATTTTTGTATATTTAGCCTCCTTATGATTAATATAACTCTGAAGTCTCATTCCTTTTCAACCTTTGCCTGTTATACAATAAGAACAAAACTATATATTTAAAGTATCTTGCATATACAAAAACAAGAATGTTAATAGTTGTCTTTGTGTGGGGTGGAGTCAAGAACATTTTTATGTCTTATTTCTTTATTTTCCAAAATCTGTAATGAGCATTATTACTTCTGAAAAAAAAATGATTAACTTTATTTAAGAAAGAGACATGAGAACATCTTCCATTAACTAAAATAAATTTACAGTATTAATTATAGCATAACTTATCACTTAGAACATAAATCTACAGAGCAATGTCACATAAAAAATGTATATATATTTCCCTAAGAAATCTTGAAAATATCAGAAATATATTTTTAACAAAACTGATCACTGGAAGTATTGACCTATAATGAATGTTTTTCATCATGTACAATATCTTAAACCTGAAGTGAAAGCTACTAAAGTTATGTAATCACACACGGATTTCCTGAAAGAGCAACATTTCATTGGAAATAGGTGATGCATTTCTCTGCCACCTCATTTTTTTTTCTGGTCCAGAGATTCTTCATGGCATTCTTCATCTCTGCATTTCTCAGGGTATAGATTAAGGGGTTCGATATATGGGTAATAACAGTATAAAACACAGTCAGAGATTTATCCATGGGTAGGTGGAAGGAGGTCACACATACATAAAAATGCAGAAGACAAAAAATAAGGCCATTACAGTGAGGTGGGAACCACAGGTGGAAAAGGCTTTGTGCCTTCCTTTCTAGCTAAGTTTCTTCAGGGAGTACACAATAACATCATAGGAGATAAGAAAAAGCATGAAGAAAACCACACAGTTTGCCCCATCAATGGCAACCAAGGTGAGACCAATGATGTAGGTGTCAGTGCAGGCAAGTTTTAATAACAAGGGCATGTCACAGATGAAGTGATTGATGACATTGGAGCTACAGAAGGGAAGGTCATAAACCAAGAGAAGCTGAACTACAGCATGCACAAAACCTCCAACCCAAGCCATCAGGAGCAGTAGAACACATGTCTGTTGGGTCATGGTTGTCATGTAATGCAGAGGCTTGCAGATGACCACATAGCAGTCATGGCCATGATCACCAGAAGTAAAATCTCAGCACCACCAAATAAATGTCCTATAAAAGGCTGAGTCATACAAGCTTGGAAGAAAATGTTTTTCTTCTCATAGAGCAAGTCTATAATCATATTTGGGGTTAATATTGTAGAATAAACATCATTTATGAATGATAATTACCCAAAAAAGAAATACATGGGGGTATCCAGGGTTGAGCTGACCACCACAGTCACAATAATGAGTAGGTTGCCCACAATTGTCACAATGTAGATGAACAAGAACACAACAAACAATATTTTCTCACCCTGGAGACTCTGAGTTTGTCCCAAGGGGACAAAGTCAGTCACATTCTTCCTTTGTTCCGTATATCATTGTGTGTATCCTTATTTCACAAGTCAGAGACAAATTTACTTAAAAATATAATTATGATTGGTGACTATGAAATTTTAAGAGAATTTGTTTATTCATTCAACAAGTAGTAAATATAATTTATTATGTTCCAATACTGTGTAAGATTATAAGAATACAAGGCTGATATAAAAAAAATGATCCCTGATATCAGTGATTTTATAGACTATCGGACACACACACATGCACACAACAAACACACATAAGTAATTAGACACATGTGGGAAAAGGACAGATTATTAAATAAATGGGGTTCCTAAAACTCATTTTCCATCTAGAAGAAAATAAAATTATACATATAGATAATAGCACATGTAAAAAAATAAAATGATTTAATATTTAATAGAAAAATAAAGCAATGTTTACTTTATATTTTCTGTGAAGTTGAAAAAACTATGCCTTCACACAGGGTACTTTTCAGTAAGAAAGAAATATGCACAAAACTATGTATAATACAATGTTATTTTAAAACAAAAATAAAAGTGCCATAAATGCACCAGCTTATAAATGTTTATGAGCATGAGCAAAATATGTAAGGATAAAGGATATTCTTTTGGTTGTAAACATGGATTACAATTGTGCTGGTGATGGGTAGATGTAGGTGATGTATGTCAAAGGATGAATACGATGAAAGGGACAATCCAAGAAAAAAATCAAATAAAATACTTCACAACAACTAAAAACTATATCATAAATGTTATCAATATGTGCCAGCTGTACTACCTCTTAAAATAACCCTACTAATGATATCTAGTTACTTTCTTAAGTTTGTTTTGACAATTATTTCAATATCTGACCTTATCTCCTCTTCACAATAGCTGGTTTGTTTGTCTTCCTAGCTATGAACAAGTTCTTCGCTTGTGCACTAGATCCCATCCTTTTTGTCTCTGCTAAGAACAAGTTCCTGTAATTATCTCCTTCATTTCCTTTATCATCAATTTTCTTCTCTAATCATCATTCCAATGAATTGAAGTAACAGCTTCCTTACATAAGTATAACCTTGGATCTTGAAAGTCACTCATTCAAGTTATATGTATGCTACACAATCCTGTTTATTAATGAAAAAAGATGCTTACTTTGATTGATCCCTCCATGAGACTTATAAATATCTGCCTATTAAAATATACTCCATATAGTTACACTTAAAATTCGCATCCTAAGAATGCTGATGTTAGAGAAGGTAAATTCACTCTTGATCTTCATAACATGAAAATATCCAAAAAAGCATTACAAAAATTAGTCAATTCCCAAATAGTTTGTCAATTACAAAGGATCCCTAATAATGTTTACTATTGGAATCACTAAAGAGAACTTTTAAATGACTATGACTTGCTAAATAACACCAACAATGTACTCTTACAAAACGTAAAGTCTAGTTCAGATTTTTATGTATAAATACACTTCCTGGGTTACCTGCATAATGAGATCCAATCCAACTTCTGTACTGTGGTGCCTTCTTCTGTGAAATAAAAGATAATAGTTTCATGCACTGATGAAATCTCTGTAGACACAAAGAGCAAGGTATCACATGCACCATCACTAGAACTTGAAATGTTTCAGCGTGACCAACTCTTTCTATGCTTGCAGAAAGTTTGTGTTATCTCAGTGATTCAGAAAACAGTTACCTTTTAAATAAGGGAATTTTTGGTGTGAATATCAAGAATGCTGTTTAACCTAAACAAGTTTGAATCCTGATTGTAAACAAAGAGACCCAAAAACCCCAATGCTGGCAGAATTTGTCCCCCAAACAAATCAGATGCTAAATCAACATAATCAGAATTAAAAAATTCACAATTGTGCATTACATAAATAAACATTTTTCAGCTTAAGTTTGAAAAGTGAAATAGCATTTGATTTTCATTTACTGGCCTGAATTCATACAGTATATTTGAACTTTGGTTTGCCTGAAGGATGGAGAATAACTTCATGTCCATATTCTATAATGCTTCAGATTAAAGGAGATTAAAGACACATGACAACTGAAGGCAGTATATGATCTTGGAATCTCTTTTTCCATAAAAAGAACATTTTTGGGACAATTGGCGAAATTAAAATATTGTCTGTAGATTAAATATTAGTATTATATGAATGTTAATATCCTAATTTTGATAACTACTGTGGTTATGCATGAATATTCCTTGTTTTTAGAAATACTTTTTAGTTCCTAGTTTTATATAGAAGTCTTTAGATCTAAAGGTTTATCATGTCTGCAGCTTACTCAAACTTTTTAGAAAAAACATAAATGAATCTATATTTATGAGAAAGAGAAAGAACTGCCTGAAGTAAAATAATGAACATATTTTACATATCTATAATAATTCATACACTCATATAAAACCTCTTGAAAAGAACAAGAAAGAAAAATTATGAAGCCTTGAGTTAGGCAAATATTTCATAAATGACAACAAAAACATTATAAAAGAAAAAAATTGATAAATTGCATTTTATTGAAATTGCGGAATTCTGCCCTTCAAGTGACATACCACAGAGAAGGAGAAAATATTTGTAAATCACATGTCTGATAAAGGACTTGTTTCTGCATTAGATAAAGAACTCCCAACTTTCAATAACAATAAGGCAAACAATTCAATGCAAAATGTGCAGAAGATTTGAACATGTATTTCACCAAAGAAAAGACATAAATTGCAAATAAAAGCACATGAAAATATGCTCAATATCACTACTCATTCAGGAAATGCAAACAAAATCACAATACGATATCACTACTTACTTCTTAGAATGAGTAAAATTTTAAGGATTGACAATACCAAGTGCTTCCAAAGATGTAGAGGAACTGGAAAAGCATTTGTTTCTGGTGATAAAACAAAATGCTGAAGTTGGAAAACAGTTTTGCAGTTGTACATGAAGTCAAACTTACAGTTACTTTACAACCAAGCACTCCACTCTTAGGTATTTACTCAAATGTAATGAAACCTCATTTTTTCACACTAAAAAACTGTACATGAATATTCTTAGTAATTTTCTTCATAATTTCTAATACCTGGAGGCAACTCAAATATCTCTCAACTAGAGCAGATAATGAAACCGTGATATATACATAAGTGGAATACTACTTGGCAATATAAAGGTATAAACTATTGATACCCACAATGACAAAGATAAATCTCAAATGCATTATGCTATTCAAAAGAAGAAAGATTACAAATGATTCTACACTATATGATTCAAGTTACTTAACATTCTGGAACAGGCAAAATTATAGGACAGCAATGAATTAGTGTTAGCTAGGACATGACTACAGGACATGAGGGGAGGGTCTGACTACAGCCTCATCGATGGCATTTTGGCCATGATTTTGAACATTAATTTTGAAAATACATGTGGCAGTTTAAGATTATTTTATGTTTCCAAAAAAAGAGGAAGATTATATTTATAACCTAATCTATTTTTCTGGGCATGATAACCTTTGTATTAGATTCAGCTGAGATGTCTTTTATTAAATTAACTGTTAAGATTAGAGCTTTGATTCAACCACATCAGTAAGGCATGACTCAGGTTGAGATCCCTTGGTGGGCCTATATAAATGGACACTCACTCAAGCAGACACAGGAAGAGGGAGAGCTTTGTCATGCTTGATCCTGGGGCCCTGGGGAGGGATGAACCATTCACTGATAGTTTACAGCTGAGATTTGGAAGACACTGGGCCCATAGAACCTTAACAGGAAGAGGAAGTCCAGGAAGGATAGACCAGCAGAGATCAGTGACCATCTTCCTTCAAGACATGGCAATTGACTTTTGTGAGAGAGCAACCTTGATTTGGACTCTTTATGGCCTTGTAACTGTAAGATTTTACCCCCAAATAAATTCCATTTGTAAAAGCCAACAGATTTCTGGTACTTTGCATCAGCACCCCTTTGGCAGACTAATACAATATATATACAATTTGATGCAACAATTCTACTTCTGAGAACTCAGACTTGCACATATTCAAAAGGACAGCTATTTATTACAAATTATTTGTCATAAATAAAGATTGGACACAAAATGAAGAAGGCTTCATGTATTAATTTTAGTACAACTTTTTGATGGAGTATAATATAGTTGGGCTATAAAAAGTCATGTATTCAATTTTAATCCATTCCTATGGGTGTGAATCCACTGTAAATAGAACCTGACAAAGATGTTATTTTTAGTCAGAGTGTGGCCCAACTGAATGGTTGGGTCTTAACCCTATTACTGGCGACTTTATGAAGGCAAAGCCTGGTGGAGGAGCAGGGAGCTGGAAGTCAACAGAAGCCAGAAGAGAAATGAGAGGACATTGACCTTTAACTGACAGGGGAAAACCAAAGAACCCTGAAGAATGCTGGCCAGCCACAAGATACCAACTGCTAGAAGTAGCAAGCCTTCTAGCCTCTTGCTTTTGTTTGCCAAAGGACTGCTGATGCATGGTACCAGAAATGGGTTGGATTTTTAAAAGGAGATTTATTTGGGTTAAAAGCTTACAGTTCCAAGGCTGTGGAAAAACCCAAACCCAAGGATCATCAGAGATTCTTTCTCACCAAAATCAACTGGCATGTGGTGAAATTTGCTGCCAATCTCTGCCAAGGTCTCTGCCATGCCCTCCAGAATCTACCATCTTTCAGAGCCCAGCTCCTGGAGTTCAGCCATCAGTTATCAAGCATAAGACTTATCTCTTCTTGAACTTCTCCATGAGGCAAGCCTCTTGGGGGTTTCATTCTTAAGGGATCCTCTAGTCCTTCCTCACATAGCAGAATCAAATACGGCAGCTTCCTTTTTCTCTGTTTCATTGTATGTGTCTCTCTCTTTCTGTCTCCATTTTTATCAGACACAGAAAGAAGGCAAAGACTTAACATGAATCACACTCCACTTACATAGTCCAATCAAAAGCCCAAAAGCAATCTTATCAAGTAATCTAATCAAAGGTCCCTCAACAAAATTTAATGCAATCAAAAGATGTCACACCCACAGAAATATATTATTTTACAAACATCCTTCTCTTTTCAGGATTCATAAAATAATCTTCAACATCTGAAACCTGAATCTATCTTAAGTCAATCCATTTTTACATTATCTGTGATGGCAGCTAGGAAACAAAGTAATGCATAAGAAGGAAACTTAGAATGTGTTACATCTTTATGAACTGATATGGAAAGTACATCAAGATATTGAGTAGTAAAATGCAAATGCTAGCACACACTAATGACATAAACATATGCATATACAGTATGTGAAAATGCTTGTATTTGCAAAGATGTTTGAAAAATCTTAAGTTACAGAAAACACTGTTTGCCTATGGGAAGGAATACTGGGAGACTCTGGTGAAGAATGGAAAGTTTTTTGCTTAAAACCATTATTTATATTTGCTTTGTACTATATAATATTATTATATACTAATTATTTTATTTTTAAAAAGTAGAAGGACTACACACAAATAACATATATAATGCAACCAAAATTGAAAGAATAGGACAGTCTAGATAGTATTAAATATTAGTATCATAGTATAATAGTAACTAACACAATAAAAAAATTAAAAAATGACAGATTTCATGTCCTCTATAAGGAGGTGGCATTTGAACTGCACACTGAGTGATGATGACAGAATGACATACAAAGATTTCATAGTGAAGATGGTTGTGTTTTATTTCTCTGAATCTTGATTGTATGTGACCTGAATAATAATAATATGAATAAAGCTACTAGGAGATGTTCAAGTTAGAATAGAGGAGAATGGATAATGATACTCATCCAGGTCAAATTAAATTTCCCTTCCATATAACTACCTCTAATAGTTTTACTCTTGTCCTTTCCACTCATTGTCTTTCATCCCTGGACATGGTTAAACAATGCAAATTCTTGCTCTTGGTTCACTGTGACATAAAACCTAAAGAGGACCCCCACCACCCTGAGTCACTGTTACATCACTTTATTCACTGTTTAGCATTTTCTTGTTTAAATTATTATTACTTTTAACTTTCTCATCTATTTATTGCCTACTTTTCTCCAAAAAAGGATTGCTTTATTCATATATATGCTATTATAATATATTTTCATTAGTGTTTAAGAAGGCCAGCTCTGAAGTCAAACTACATGGGTTTAAATCACACTTCATGCACCTGATGGGATGATTTTCCAAGTTTTGATTAATTTTCTAGAAAACAGAAGTAGAATCTACTTCAAAGACACTCAGAGGATAAAATAAGAAAATGCCTTCATAGTGCCTGCCACATTGTAGTAAATAAATAATAGATTTCACTACAAGTATTAATTTCTTGCACAGCTTTCTTATTTGCCAAAAAAAAATCATTAAATTTTGGGATCTTCCTTAGCCTGATTTTGATTTGTGAGACATTCAGACTTTTAAAGTGAATCCTTCACAGCATTACTGCCATCCATTTTTCATTAATTTTACTCAGTTAGCTCTCAGAATTCTGAGTTTCTCATGGTCTCCTAATATAGGATATTTAAACAACAACTGAATAATAAATATGAATCCATTTTTTATAAGTCAGATATAATTGGGACATTGACTTGAAAATGAGGCAGACAACAAACTGGGTGAAATTTATTTTTACTGCAGAGTGCCAGGCATTGTCCTGCATGCTTTGTAAATAGTATGTTATCTAATGATAGAATTTGATATAAAATAGATATTATTATGTTATTCTACTCATAAGCTAAAATTAAAACGACTCTTGAATGATTGTGAAATGCATACAACATTACATAAATGAATGAGATGGAATTTAATCTTAGTTCTATTGACTGCAGAACCCAAATCTTTCCATATCATTTGAAACTCTGCAGACTTCAGGAATTCTAAAGGCTGAATAATGCCCTAAAAGTTAATAATGTTTTTGCCTGAAGTTCAAGGAAAATGTGACATCACAAAGAATTGGTCATGCAAGAAGGTATCTTTTCCACCTAAGGAGAAAGCGGGCAGGAAAAGATCTACAGGGTTTCTGACTCCAAGATAACAAGTCTCCTGCTATTTTTAGAAGAGATCAAAGTTCAACTGCCTTAACTGAAAATTGGATCAGTGCCAGTCAATACTTTTCTTTCAAAATACATTTATATAATGCTTTCTATATGGCAGAAACAGTTAAATTCACTTAAAATATATTAAATCATTTAATTGGCTTAACAAATATGAGGTAGGTACTATCATTACCATTTTACAGATGAAAAAAATCATCATTTTCCCAAGTCTCATTCACAGCTAATTTTTTTTCCAATTAAAGAAAAAAGGGAATGTGAAATATTTCTTTATTACAGAAATTCTCAAAGCTTTTAACAATGTAGGCCAGGGATCTTCAAGACAGTGATATAGTTAGTAGTGTTTCCATATTTTTTTTTAACTACAGACCCCTTTTCTTAATGGAACACTTATTAATATCTCAAGATATTTTGAAAGATGCTCATGTCCTGATTGAAGAAGTTAATGTCTTCAACATAGAATCACTTGAACTTTTAATATCTGAGAATCTTTTTCACATGAAAAGAATACTTATAGCTCCTTAATTTTTTTGTTTGCTTGTTTGTTTTTGTTTCTTAGCTACCAGGGGTCCTGGCCCATCATATATGGGATGCCTGCACTTAACCATTAACCACTGAGCCACATTTGTTCCCCTCAGTTAGTTTCTTCATTTGCTTTTGTTTGTTTTTAGGAGGCACCAGGAATGGAACCCGGGACCTCCCATAAGGGAACATCTGAATCTATCTGCTTAAGCCATATCTGCTTCTTCCTTAAGTTTTAACTAATACTAATTATTCAAAGTTTAAAATCTTAAAGCCAGTTTTATAAGGCTTTAAGCTCAATTTTGGAAAGCCAGAAACTCTGATTCCAGTGCCTGCTCTTAACCACTGCACCATACTATGTTCTCTGAACATATGTCAATATTTATTTTACTTCTGCTCATATTCCAGTTGCCTGCTGTGTTGACCTGTTTGAGCCTTAAAAGTGGACTTGTCGGGAGAAAATCAGAGAAACAATTGGAGAAGCTCCAAGATTTAGAAACACAGGACCAACAAGACCAGAAAACCAGAAAAGAAGAAATGTTCAGGGATGGCTGAGGAGGAGGGACCCATTCCAGCCCCCAGAGCTCCTAAAAGGCCAGTCAAATTTCAGAGTATTCTTCTTCTCACTAAAGACTATTCTTTAAAAGTTAAACAAACAAACAAACAAAAACAATGCTAACATTCAAGACCAATTGAGCAGTCTATTATAATCTCAGAGAGTCTAGTAATAAAGGATGTTTATAATAACAAAATACTTATTGAAAATTTTACTGGTATAAGAGCTTTACAAAAATTATCTGATTTGACCCTGATATCTCTATCATTCCATTAAATGAGACTTAAAGAGATCATGTTTTGCCAAAATTCACACTATAAATGGGAAAAGTAAGATTTAAACTCAGGACTGAAGCAGACATTTTGTTCAAAACCATTAAAGTATACTAAACCTGGTCACCCATTTCTCCATATTGTATATATAGGATATGATATATAAAATCTTCTTCACCCAACATAAACTGTGAAACAAGGCTGTCAATGTGATTGACTATTGAACATAACAATAAAAATGAGCTTTAGTCCAAATAATGGCAGGGATGAATGGTAGACCTTTCATTTGGAGACAGAAAAAGAGAGAATAAGACCAGATGTGGGAGAAGAAGACAAAGTATAGAAAAAGAAGACAGAAAATAAAAAATTCAAAACATTTCTATTGCCCAGAATGTTTTATTTTTGTTTTATAACTGCAAAGTTTGAGATTACATTGCATCATATATGAGGCATTAAGACTTTCTTTGTTCTCATAGATTCTGTTATAAAAGATACTGCCTAGGAGATACCTTAATCATATGAATCAATTAACAGCCTGACTTTAAACGTAATCAATAACACTATTGCTCAAAGCATGTGCGAAGAGTACCTGCTTCAGAAACATCTGGATAATTTGTTTAAAATGTAGAAACATCAATCCAAGCATTGTCCTAATTAGTTAGAATCTATAGAGCTGTTTCATCAAAATCTGAATGTTAAAAAGATTAAACACCTGATTCTGAAAGCACATTAAAATTGACAACCCAATGGTCAATAAATTAATCAAAATTGGATATTTTTGTACTGATAAGTAATTTACTGCCTGGGCCTTTTCTTAAAGAGTCTGTATGCAATACGCATAGTCTTTGACACAAAATATTCACTGTCCATAGAAATTGCCTTCTTTTCTCTCAGTGATAAAAAGATAAAATTATTTTATATGCTTGTGATTATTTCTCAGTCAAATCACTATTTAACCCCACAACACTTCATAGCATTTTCACCTCACATTTCTGAGAGTGTACATCACAGTTTAACATAGGAGATATCATGGTATAAGACATGGCCACAACTTTATCAATGGAGAATGTGGATACCAAGCACAGATACACAAATATGCAGGGTATGAAGAATAAGATAACCACAGAGATAGGAGAAATAAAGTTTGACAGGGCTTTGCACCTCTCCTCTAAGGGATGAGATTTCAGAGTGTACAAGGAGGCCATTAAGAGGAGGAAGTTTGATAGGTAGAGGAACACACTGTTGGCAGCCACAAAGAGACCAAGAGTGTAGGTACCCATGCAGAAAAGTTTCAGCAAAGAGATCAAGTCACACATGGAGTTATGTAGGGCATTGGAGCCACTGAAGGGCAGCCTCATTATGAAGAGGATCCTGATGTCGCAGGGTCAAAGCCTCTAGCCCAGGAAACTCCTATGAGAAGGCCACAATCCTATGAGTTCATGATGGTTGTGTAGTACAGGGATTTTCAGATGGCCACATAGTGGTCATGGGTCATCACCATAAGCAGGATGATTTCAGCAAGACCAAAAAGATGCTTAGCCAAAACTTGAGTCATACACACCCTGAAAGAGATGTTTTTCCCATAGAAAGATTGTCAGTTAGCATGGAAGAATAGCAGCCATCTAAAAGGGATAAGTAAGACAGGAAGAAAAGGTAAAGAGTCTAAATTTGTCCAAATCAAAAGATCTATCCTTTTTGTGGATACAAATTCTTAATTCTCTAAAAATATAAACTCCCTAAATTAATCTTCCTAAATAAAATCACATTCAACTTAGTTTGTGACTAGAGTAGCATATTCTGAATTTAATAGAAACATAAATATGCACAAATACTGTTATGAAATAGTATTGAGGGAGTACTATGCTTACCATACATCAAAAAATATTGTAGATCAAAACCAATTATATCATGTGTTAAATAGCACATGAATAAGATCAATGGAAGAGAATATAATGCTGCAGTGGATTCAAATATGTGTGAGAATTTGGAATACATTAAAGGTGAGATTTTTAGATCTGTGAATAAAAGATAATCATTCAACTACAAAAATAGACATCAAGAAAAATATAAGATGCAATCCTGATTTAAATCCTTGTATCAAAATAAAGTCCAGATGAATCTAAGCTTGTTTAAAAATAAAACACAAAAATGCTAAAAAAAACTGCTGAAAAATATGAAGAAATATTTCAGTAAGAATGAATTCTTACTGAATTCATTGAAGTCTATTTATATAAGATATTAAAAGAAAATATTGATTTCTAATATGTAAATATAAAAAATTTACATAGTCAAAACATTTCTGCCTATCATAAAACAGGTACAAAATATATCACAAGCCTGAATTACATTAAATACACATACAACAGTAAAAGGGGAAAAATTAGTGTATAATTAGCTCATAAAAAGTAATAAGAAAAAAAATCAACAAATCAAACAAAATAGGTAAAATACCTTAATAAACAGTTCACAAATAAATACCAATAATTTTCAAAAATGCTAAAAGCTGCTCAATTATATTGAAAACATTTCAATTAAACTGTACATATTAAACGCAATCTTTGACCTTAAAAGATTTCCAAGTACCATAAATGTTTATCAAGCATAAGTTGTTGATACTATGGATAAACAGATATTCTCACAGATTGTGGGCAGGAGTGTATTAGGTCATATCTCAATCAAATGCATTTTGACAATAAGTATGATCATAAACATTGAAAATACATACCAATTGACTCAACAATTCCTATTCTAGAAACCCATTCTTACACATCTACAAAACATTGTTATTGTATAATTATCTGTCATAGAAAAATATTAGTCAAGATGAAGAGAATGGGATATACTAATTTTAGTACAGTTCTTTTTAATATTTTTATATTTTGCAGTATAAGATAGCTGGGATTTAGTTCTATATAGACTGATTGTGAAGATGTTAAATAATAAAATGCAAACTTTAATACACATAGACATATGCACACATATATAAGTAATATCCTTTTATTTCCAAAAATTATCCTTTAAGAATCTTAAATATAGAGTCAGTGATTGCCCCTGAGTAAGAACACTGGGAGATTTAGTTAAAGATGGGTAGGAAATTTGCTTTTTACTTTGTGCATTTTGTATGGCTTTCCTTTCTAATATTTATTGTTACTGTTCTTTTAATTGTTTTATTTTAAAAAGTAGATGCATTGCATATTTAAAAAACTATATGTAAAGCAACTGAAATTGAATAAAGAGGACAGTGTGCATAGCATTAAATATTTTAACTTGTATAATAAAAAGAATGAACATCATTGACAAGAATTTACTAAAACAAAGCTGACTGAGAACAAAAATAATATAGATAATGCAGAAATTAAATACTATTAACTCATTAATTTGCATTCATTGTTATATATTAATTATTGACTAGCCATTATATATGCATTGCAATTTTCTAGGTAGAGGGATAAACTAGAGATTACATACCTTTCTTTCTAGTAAGGAAATTTTCATCAAAAGCCTAAATAAATGATTTAATTATAATTATGATTAATGCTTTGAAAGAAAGTAAAGGGTGTCATATTAAAGGTGAGTTCTGGGTCCTAATGAGGTATTTCATGAAAGTCAAATTATTCTCTTCATTGAGGATAACACACTTATTTACTGCTTATATGAATTTTCTTCTCCAGAATTTCTTCATAGCATTTGTCATCTCTGAAATTCTCAGAGTATATATTAAAAGGTTTAGCATAGAGTTATGACTATATAAAACACACTCAATGATTTGTCAATAGGGAAGTTTCTAGAAGGTCTTGCATTAATAAAAATACGTGGAACAAAGAAGACAACCACAATGATATGGGAACCACAGGTGGAGAGGACATTCCTCCTGCCTTCCTGACTAAGGTTTTTTAGGGAGTGCAAAATGACACCATAAGAGATGAGGAAGAGCAGAAACACAATACTGTAGATCAGCCTCCACTGACTGCAGGCTGATGACATAGGTGTCAGAACAAACAAGTTTCAATAAGGGGAAAATGTCACAGAAAAAGTGGTCAATGATATTGAGACCACAAAATAGGAGCCCATGAAGAGAGATCAGTTGAATGACTGAGTGCAGAAAAGCCCCAATCCAGGACACTGTTAGCAGCACAACACACACCCACTGCCTCATGATAATCAGATAATGCAAGGGCTTACAAATGGTCACATAGCAGTCATATGCCATGGCCAACAGAAGAAAGACCTCTGATCCACCAAAGAAGTGCTCCAAAAAGAGCTGGATCATACAAGTTTGGGAGGATATGGTCTGTTGTCCAAAGAACAAGCCGGAAATCAATTTTGGGGAAATGACTGAGGCATAAATGACATCCAAAAATGATAAGCCAGCAAGAAAAATGTACATAGGTGAGCCCAGGGACTTACCGACAGTTACAGTCATGACAATGAGTAAGTTGCCCACCATGGTCAAAATATAGGAGAGCAAAAAGATAATAGAAGGTAATTTCTGTTCCTTTGGATTCTGTGTGAGGCCCAGGAGGACAAAACAAGTCACATTGTTCCTTGGTTCCATCTCTTGTTTTATAGATGCTGACTTCAGATTTAGAGACAGTTTACCTATAAAATCATCAAAAATTTTAGTGTGTTATAAGTCTTGCCTTTTAATTATTCATTTGGTCACAATGTCTATGGAACATCTATTTGTGCACACTTGTCATCATATGCCTTGGGGTTAACAAGTGGAGTAAGACAATATTCCCTATCCTCAGTGTTTGGATTTATAATTATGGGGTGAGAACAACACAGACCAATGTAATCAGTACTATTTTAAAAATATTCACATGATGCTAAGATTGTACAGTTTGGCAACATAAACCAAACTAGGGTCAAGAAATCGTCCCAGAGTAAGTAATACTTTCACTGAGTTTAAGAGGTAAAGTTAGAATTGACTAGAACAAGAAAGGATAGGAAGATGCACCATTTATAAAGTCACAAATTCACTCCTTAAGGACCCATATAGGTTAATTTACATAGTTTGAGTGGATTTAAAAATTATGAAATGAAGACTATAGACAAAAGTTCACTGACCTTGTTTCTTCATACCACACTGAAACCTCCTTCTTTGGGGCTTTGGATGGGATTTCCTTCTTTTGCTGAATTATAAATGCTGAAGCAATGTAAGTTTTATCACCATCTCCTATCTCTTCCCTAATTCCCTAATTTTCAAACCTATGTATGCAACTACCTAATGAATATCACTGATTGAATATCAAACTGGTATTCATAAAACTAAATTCCTAATAATCCACACCAAACCTATCCCTCATCTCATTAAATGGTATCATCTTCTGTGTTATTTTTCAGAACAAATATCTTACAATACTTTTCACTATTTTTATTCCTCTCACATTACTTATTCATATCTTCAAAAACATTCTGTGAAGTCTACTTTCAAAATATGCTACAATTTTGACTATCTTCACTATCTCTCTGGTATCTCCTTGGCTTACTGCAATTACCCTCCTGCCAGTCTCCCCACTTTTATTCCTGTTTTCACCTATGTGTTCTCCTGCAGCAGCCCAAATGATTCTTTTTAAATCTGGTTTCCATAATGCCACTCACTTTTTCAAAATTGCTACAGTGAATTCCTACACATACTGTCTACATAACTTGGCCTACAAAATCCCAGAAGACTTTTATCCAGGTTATCTCCCTGAATTAATCTCTTACAAGTATCACTATGCTTGAGACTTTCTGCTATATCTCAAATATACATATTGCTTTTCCATCTCCTTAGTTTCACTCTTCTTTTATATATGTGCATTTCAATGATCAGAAACAGTTTACCTATAAAATATTTATAAATATTTTATTTATTCATTCAATGGACAAATAACTATAGAATGCTTACATTGTGTCAAGCTTTTCCAATAAGGTAGATCGTGTCATCACAAAGGATCTACTAACTCATTTAAGCTCAGGGATTACTCCAGGGGGCCATATAATTAGAGGACAGAAATGATGGTAGTGACTGAGGAATCGCCTTTTCACCATTATTCTCCTGGTTTTCCAGATGGAGGTATTCCTCTTGAAGTTAAGAGATGACTGAGGACATCTAAGAACTTCTTTAATCATCTCATGACAAGTATCATACAAACCCTGACCAACAATGTTCTCATCGTTTTTCCCTCATATTTAGCAATAATACTAAACTTTCCTCGAGGAAATCCCCAGTCAGCAAGTTGACTATTATAGCTGCTTATATATGTCTCTCTCCTAACTCAATAGCTTAGGTTTTGTCATAAAAATTAAAAAGCTATATTTTACTGTTTTTTTTACATAAGACATATTATTAATAAGCAGGCAAAACAGATACTTTTATTTTACTCATAATATGCTAATATATAGGAAATATATATATATATATAATATGTTATAATAAAACATTTACCAAGACCACTGCAATTATATTTTCCAAATCTAGTTGCCAGACCTTAAATAAATGGTAGTCACGACTCTGAGTCATAATTTCGCACATCCATAAGGTAAGATTAATGATAGCTAGCTACTGAGTGGGAATATTTATAATTAAGGAGCAAAAATATTAGAAAGCATATATAGCACAGTGTTAGGACAAAAACAGATGATCAATCATTGCTTTTTTATAGCATATCTGAAGCTTCAGTTGCTACCTATCAGCATGAATAAGTTGATATTCCTCTGAAATGCAGAAGAACCTGGTGAGAAAACATTCCACTGATTCATTTAAAATTGACAAAAAAAATAATGAAAAGAAAAGAAATACTAACCGTGTAAGAACATCTATCATTTGTTATGCAAAACTATGCACCTGATGTTATGTGCATGCATATATTACACACATTTAGTGTGATTATATTTAATGTATCACAATTATTGCATCACAATTTATCTTTACAAGTATTGCTATCCTAATTTTATCTGAACAAACTAAAGCTCAGAATATTTTGTTATTTTTTTCAAAACACACTTTATTAAGGGACAAAAATGGAATTAGAACCTAAGTTTGATTGATTTCAGAGCACCTGTACTGCCAGTGGAAGTTTTTTCAATTTTTCAAGTGATACAATTGCCTTTAAAATAGATATTCACATGATTGTACATTAATAGTGGAAATCATACTGTGCAATTGTGCAAATATATATTTCATAGGCAATTATATCACTTAATGTATCATTGAGTCCTGCAACTGGAGTGTATCCAAAGCTGCTAATTGCTTAATTACATTTACTTGGATTTTCCACAAAATTTTAAAAGAACACCTGTATGTAAAGATGCTTCTAGAGCAATTCCATAATTAGGGTCAAGAAGATATTACATGGAGAAAAAACTAATTTCAGAACCATTTGGAGATTATTTTTAGTCAAAAATAATATATTATTGCAGTCACTTTATTCCAATGATGGTGAATTCATCATTTATTTCCCCACTTTGCCATAGCAAGTGTTACTTTATTTTTACTTAATACTTAAGTTTCTCTACCTTGAAATATTGTTAGTTATATTATAATTTTACATCCAATTTACTTGTAAAAAATAATTCTTTGTTCAATTATTGATTATGTTTTCAAAAATTATAGAGCACCTATATTGTGTCTGGGGCTATGCTATGAGCTAGATATACAAGAGCTAACAAAACAGAAAACATTTCAGGAAAAATAACCTGCCTACATTTATTTTATATTCTTGTAATAGAACCAGGCAATGAACAAGGGAATGACTTAATAAAGCACATACAGTCTCTTACAAGTGCTATTAAGACAACAAAACAGGAGACTGTGACAGAAAATAAGAGGGAGAAAGCTACTACTGATGAAGTAGTTAGAGTAGGCCATTTTTAAAAGATAATATTTAAGCTAAGATACAAAGGATGAAAGTTGCTACCATAAAAAGTACTGTTTCAACTTTGAAAAGATCAAGGTACACAAAGATCACTTGAATGGAGGCAAATAGGAAAGGGAGAGACTAGAAAAGGAGAGGTTGCAAACATGCACCACACTGTACTGCTGGACATTGCAGTGCTTGGTAAGGAATTTCGGTTTTATTTTAAGTTCTTTCAAAGTGGGAATAAATGACATTACATAGGCATTTTTTTTTTTAATTAAGGAAGTCTTCCACCTCACCAAGCATCTCAGAATAAAAGAGAGAAGAGCTTCTTAAGAATTGCTACTAAATCATATGTGCTACTGTGCTAGTGCCAGAAGGTATAAGACTATTCTATTCTTTTATGTTTCAGAACTAAGCACAATGTCTATCATAGAAATTATTCAGTAAAATTCAAATGATTATAAACATAACTCTTAGATATCAGCTAGGATAATTTTCCTGCCCTCTCATTTTCTTCTAGTCCTCTATATCTGCTTTTTATCCTATGTATAAGGCAAACAAAGATTAAAAACACCCTTCAGTTTTATAGAAAGAAATGTCTATAGGATACAACAAAAGCATTCTGAGTGCTCATGCCCAAACTATAGTAAACAGGAGTGGTGTGTGGCTGCTCCCAAAATCTTTTGAATACAACCTGCACCTTTTATTAGTTTCCAATGTATTGAATAGAGTTTCCAAACATAAAATTCAAGAAACTACATTTCCAAGTCTTTCTTGACTCTAGGACATAGACATGTGACTTGGGTTCTGCCTGCCAGGTACACATGTTCAAAACTTTGTGTTGGAAATTAGTTATACCAGGCTGGGTGCTGGTGAAGGCTCAACTGAGCCAGGGAGGTACTGCAGTCAGGGAGAGTGGTAGCAGCATTCCAGTGTGGACAGTAGTTTAGTTTCCTAACTGCCAAAACAAATACCATGCAATGAATGGTAGTAGAATAAGGTAGTTATAGATACAATCTATGATGATATGACCAGTTACAGAAACAACGACTAAAATAGCCATTAATAGGTTTCCTTGTTTTATTATGAATATTTCTGCATATATTCATAAAGCAAATATCTTTGTTTTCTTTCCTATCTTATCACCTTATCATATAATACAATTTGTATTAACTTTATGTCATAGTATTTAAGTTATAAAATATCAAGTTTCAGAGTGAATATTATACTAGGACTTGGGCCCTCTTCTGGGAAAAAAATTAATATGTTTCCAGATGTACACGGGACAACTGAATATTGTCACTTGAAAATATGTGAGTTTGGTAGTTTGAAGCTATATGTACCCCCAGGAAAACATGTTCTTAAATTTAATCCATACTTGTGGGTGTGAACTCATTGTGAATAAGACCCTTTGATGAAGTAAGGGAAAGTCTTAATCCTATTACTGGAATCCTTTATAAACAGAATGAAAATCAGAGAGAAAAAGAGCCATGGAAATAAGAAACTGAAAACAGCAAAACCTGGCGGAGAAGGAAGAGACCAGCAGATGTCGCCATGTGCCTTGTCATGTGACAGAGGAACCAAGGATCACTGACAACCAGTCTTTTGGGAAAAATGCATTACTTTCATGATAGCTGAATTTGGATATTTTCTCAGACTCAAAACCATGACCAAATAAATTCCCATTGTTTAACATTACCTGTTTCATAGTATTTTCTTTGAGCAGCATAGGAAACAAAAAAATTTCTGTTATTGTTTTTATTTAGAGATTAAGTATGGTCTAAGGAGATGTACCTGGGTGCCAAGTTGACAAAAAGTGGATTGTGATGATTAGGTTTTATGTCAACTTGGCTAGATTATCATGTTTTATCAAATACAGGCCTGATAGTTGCTGTGAGGAGATTTTGTAAATTTAAATCTTCAGTAAGCTGATTGTATCTATGGCTGATTACATCTACAATCATCTGAGGGGATTGCCTTCAACAATGAGAGAAGAAGTCTCTTCCAATCAGTTGAAGGTCATAAAAGGAGAAGAGATGATTTCTGCAGACAGAAGGGAGAATTTCCATCTCTACTTCAGTCAGCCAGTTTCTCCTGGCTAGCTGAAGGTTTTTCAAAGGAATTCATTGAAAACCTCATCAGAGGTCCCAGCTTGCAGCCTGCCCTATGGCATTTGGTCTTGTCCATCTCTTCCTGTCTGTCTGCTTACGTGGAGCACCCTAACTAACACAGCCAGTGGCAGCAAGGTTTGGTGTCAGCAGTGGCAGCAGCTCCCTTAGCTTGCTAGTCCTGTATAGGTAAGCTTCTGCATGTGGCTCCTGGTCTCTCAACCTTGACTCTGTCTGTGGTTCTCCCAAAGATTGTTAAGATACTTAATTCCATTTAATAAATACTTTCCAGTTAAATTAATTAGAGGTGATTTTACATCTTCAGCTAAGAATCTTGATGCTATAACAAACCAACCTAAAATTTCCCATTTCAATGTATCACTGATATTGGAATGCCATTAAATTCAGAAATATTCCAGCTGACAAGGATCCTTTAACAAATGCAGTTACTCTTAAAAGGGTTAAGTGGAGATGATAGCCAATAAGTATTTATTAAGCATTTAATTTACTCTGTTCCAAACTTGGTTTAGGTGCTGCAGATGAAGTAGGGAACAAAAAAGGCCCTGCCTCTATTTTCATGGAGTTTACACTCTGGCTGGGAGAGATGAAAAATGAGCAAATAAATTAGATAACTCAGATTGTAAAAATACTGTAGAGAAAATGTAATAGGTGATAAAATAGAGAGTAACTCAAGGAGATAAAGAATGGCTTTACAATGAGTAATTATGGACAGTTATTCAACTTATGGGACATTTGAACTGTAGACCGAGTGATGATGACAAGCCAACAATTTGAAGATCTAGAGAGGGAGGAGCATTTCAGGAAACAAGAAGAGCTAGAAACAAGGCCTGATAGTAAGAAGAAGTCTATTGTAACTGGAGCACTGTGAACAAAGAATAGAATAGTACTGGATAAGGTCATGAAATCTTTCTTTGAATGGAGTGCAATTATAGCCCATGAAAAGGTTATTTATAATTTAGAGCAAATTTAGCTAAGTGGATAGCTTTCCTTCTAAAAATCATCTTATTGCAGATGCTTCAAGTGAAAGCAAAAGCTGTTACATGGGAAAAAATGGTGGAAATTAAAATAAAAGCAGGCCATGAAGAGGTAATGTAGAGATCAATGTTGCTAGCTACAAAGGAAAATTCAAATGCCACCAAACAGAGCAACCACCAGAAAGGACGAGGTCTGCTGGGTGAAGATGGTTTGTTTGAGTACATGTGTTGTATTTCTCATCCTTATTTTATATGATCTGAATTAATAAGAATATGGAGAAGGTTGCCTGGTGATCTTCAAGTTGGAATAGAGGAAAGCGGATAATGATACTCATTCAGGTCAAATAAAATTCCCCTCCCCTCAACCATAAACATGTCGTTAATGGTTTTACTCATGTTGTTTCAGCCTGAGGTCTCTCATACCTGATCATGGACAGATAAACACTGCATTTTAACTTCTGACTCTTCTTTAAACACTCTAAAGAGAACCCCTGTTTCCAACTCACTTTCTAGCATATCACTTGATCCACTTCTTTCAGCACTTTTCACTCTGAATCTATGTTGTTTTTGTTTTAATATGTTTACTTACTTAATGCTTATCTTTCACAATTATAAAGTGTTCTTTACTCTGATACATGCAATTAATGTGAAAAATAACATAGTGCTTAATTGTGCAAGTTCTAAATCCAAAATACTAAGTTTAAATTTAACCTCAGGCATTCACTAATAGAATAGACCTTGGTTAAGTGTTTTACATTTTCCATGCTTGAATTAAATCTTCTAGAAAACAAAAATAGCAGTATTTACTTCAAAAACTCTTATGAAGATTAAACAAGGCAATGCCTTTATAGTGCTTTCCAATTAGTAGTAAATAAAATAATAGCTTTTACTTCAATTATTAATTATCACGCTGAATTTTTCTTATGTGTCATAAAAATTTCATTAGATTTTGGGGTCCTTCATATGTTCATTGTGGTATGGGGAATATTCACATTTTAAGGCGAATTTTTTAGACTTAATCTCATCCATTTTGCATTAATTTTATAAGGTTTGCTCTCAGAATTCTGAAAGTTCCTCATAGCCTCCTAATGTAATGTTTATCTACAATTAAATAGTAAATAAGTCATAGCATTTCTAAAAAGTTTCACAGAAATGGGATGCTGATGGAGAAGTGAGAGAGGCAATAAATTTGTAAGAATTATTAGATACTTACTGAATGCCAGGCACTCTCCTTGATGATTTTCACACATTAACTCATCTAATGCTTAATATAACCCAATAAATTTTTTGCCACCATGTCACTGTACATACGAACTAAGATTGGAATAAGACAGCGGTGGTAAATCCATGCATTGTTGTCAGAATTGGTGAGATGAAATTCAGTCCTAAACTGTTCATTCCAGTCTAAGAATCCTTTCACATTATCTGAAAATCTGCTGTCTAACATACCTTTAGAAGCAGAATAATATCCCTACAAGTCCATCAAGTCCTTAGTTGAATTTCACAGAAAAAGATGTATTATATAGGGTTGTTTATATAAAAAGGTATCCCTTTCACCTATGGAAATAAGGACCAGAGCAACATCTACAGAGGTCCAACTCAGAGAGAATTAAGTTCTGATATTTACAGAAGATATATCAGCCCATATCTTCCCCAACTAGAATGGGTCAGTAGCAGTCAATATTTTTTCCTTTTTAAAAACCATAAAAATATGATCTATGTGTCATACACTATTATAAGCACTTGAAATACATTAGCCCACTTAACTGGCCAAACAAATTTGAGATGGGTAATATTACTACCATTTAAGAGATGAACAAAAAAAACAAAACAAATCAAAGCATAAATATCTTTATGACCCTTAACAGGATTTGTCAGGAGAAAATCAGAGCCAAAATCAGATGAGCTCTAAGGTCTTGGAGGCAAAAGATCAATGGAGATATGAAAAACAGGGGAGAAAATCTCAGGAATGGCAAAGGAGGAGCCCATTTCAGTCAAATTTCAGAGTATTCTTCAAAGTAAGCTGAGAGAAATTATGACTTTAAGAAAAACTTTACATTAACTGTAATGGAATCTATTATCATTTCAGAGATTCCAGTAATAAGGAATGTTTACAATAACAAACATTTGAACAGCTAGTATATTAAGACTTTACAAGGATTATTTGATTTGATCCTGATAATATCTCTATCATTCCCTATGAATGAAAGTGAAAGAGATTGTGTTTTGCCAAATTTCACACTATAAATGGCAAAACTAAAATTTGAACTCACGACTGTCTTAAGCAGATTTTATACCCTTAAACATTATAGGATAATAAACCTTATCACCATTTCCTTTAAAAAAAAATGCATGTAAGAAATGATACATAACATGCCATCCAAATATCAGAATTATAAAAACAAGGCTCTCAATTTGAATTACCAGATAATTTAACAATTAAAATCAATTTTAGACCAAATAATGCAGCAAGAAGAAATGATAGATATTCCCTTTGGAGACAGAAAAAGATAAAGGAAGAATTAGACTAGATGTGGCAGAAGATTAGCAGGTACAGAAAGAGAAGATTGAGAATAAAAATCCAAATATTTTTTACTTCCCCAGAATATTTTATTTTTGTCTTACAATTGTAAAGATAGTGAGCTTACATTGCATTATTTATGAAGATTAGAGAGTTTCATTGTTCTCATAGCTTCTTCTATAAAGGGCACCTCCCAGGAAAGACCTTCTTAAGACAAACTTCATTATAGGCTAAGGATGTGAAAATAATCTATAGCACTATTATTCAAATTGTGTGCCAAGATCATCTACTTCTGGAACATCTGTGAAATTTGTTTAAAATGCAGATAAATCATTTCAAAAGCAATATTTAAGGCTGTTTCTTGGGAATCAGAATTTTAACAAGAATGCTAACAGATTCTGACATTAAAGGTTGTCAAATAAAAATGAAATGAATTAATCTAATTGGGCTATTTTTATAAAGACAAATAATTTCCTGCCTGGTTCCTGCCTCCATAGGCTTACATGCCATCATCAAAGTAATTTTGCCATGTAGTATTCACTTGGTCCTGACCAGAGGAATTCTCTTCTCTTCTCTTAACAATAAAGGGATCAAGTCATTTTATATGGTTTTCATTATTTCCCAAAGTAAACTTTTGCCCCACACTACCTCATAGAACTTCTCATAACTATGTTTCTGAGATTGCAGATTAAGGAGTTTAACATGGGAGTTATGACAGTACAAAACACAACCACAGGTTTTTCATGGGAAAGGTGATAAGTGGACCCAGATACACAAACATGCAGGGCACAAATATCAAGATGACCACAGTGATGTGAGAAACACAGGTAGACAGGGCTTTGAAATTCCCCTGTGAGATCTGAGATGTTTATAGGAGGACCACTTAAGACACAATCAAGAACAGGAAGTTTAAAAGATAACTGAACCTGATATTGGTAGCAATAGGTACCAAAGGTATGGGTGCTCCTGGAGGCTAGTGTGCACAAAGGGTCCAAATCACAAATTAAGTGGTCTATGACATTGGGGCCACATAAGAGCAGACATATTGTGATGAGGCTCTCATGTTGTCATGCACCAAGCCTCTAGCCCAGGCCTGCCCTTAGAGGAGGCCAAAAACTTGTTGTCACATCGTGGCTGTGCAGAGCAGGAGATGGCAGATATTTTCATCATGATATTAGACCATCAGTGTGAGAAGGATGATCTCAGAAGCTCCAAGAAGATGCTTGGCAAAGCTGAAGTCAAACATTACCTGGAAGAGATAATTTTTCTTAATGCAAGTATATTATCTGGCATTTTAGTGGTCATGGATGAAGAACAGCAGCAGTAAATAATAAAAATCAGTAAGATAGGAAGTAAATGTAAAGTACTACTGAAGAGAATAAAGGAAAACTTGGCTAAATCAGAGAAAAGTTCTCTTAGTGGATAGGAATCCTTAATTTTCTAAAAATATAAACTCTAACTAAATTAATCTTCTTAAAAAAAATCTAATTGAAAATACCAACTTAATTTTGCACTGTGATTACACTAGCTTTTTTTAAACTTATATTTAATTTGAAACAAAAGAATAGGCTGAATTCAGAAAAAGAATAGAAATAAGTGATTACTAGGCTTATCAGATATCAAAATGTGTTATAGATGGTTGTGGATGTGGCTCAAGCAGTTGAGTGCAGGTTCAATGTCTGGCCCATACATCAAAAAAACCCAAAAGTATTACAGAGCAAATGCAATTATATTGTGTATTTAGTGGAACATTATTAAAAAAGATTAATGGCACAGATTAGAGACCTGGATTTGAAATAAATGGTTAAAAGATAATCATGCAACTGTAAAAACAGCCATTCTGAAAAACAACAAAAATTCAATTCTTATAAAATTCCTTAAGTCATGATAAAATCCAGATAGAATAATAGTTGAAATATAAAAGAGAGCAGAAAATATTTGAAAAAAATGAAATGCAAAAGATAATGTGGAAGAATATTTGATAAAAATGAAGTAAAGAAAATCTTTCTAAGGAAGATATAACAACTACATATAATATTGATAAATCTGATATGACCAAAGAATTTATGCATAGCATAAAAAGTTGAAAATAAATAACCCAGAAATATAGTAATTACATTTTATAACAGAAAGAGTAATAATTTACTTAATACATCATAAAAATCAGTATGGGTGATATTGACAAAGAAGGAAATATGTAAAATGTTTTAACAGACAATTCAAAGATAAAAAATACAAGTAATTTTAAACATGTGAAAAGGTACTCTAATATAAAGGATCTCAATTAAGGAATACAAAATAAAATTTTCTTTTCAAAATTCATCATATTGTCAAATACCATAAATGTATATCAAATGCTAGTTGTTGAGAATGGGAACAAGCAAATATTTCACAGACTGGCAGGATTGTGATTATTACAACTTCAAGAATGGCAATTTGGCAATCGCTTTTAAAATAAACATTTTAAATACATGTAACTTTTGATGGAAAAATCCATTTCATGGTACTCATATTGTATATTTTCAAAAATAGATATATTTATTGCAGAATTGTTGTTCATAGAGAAAGATTGGAAACAATATGAAAAACTGGAAACCTTAATTTAGTAAATCTCTTTGAGGTTTTTATGCAATATGAGGCTATGTGAGAAAATAAGGAAATAACTTCAACATGTTTTTGAGTTAAAAATAAAATTTATACATTCAGATCAAACACACATACATATACACATAATATATAAATATTCTATTTGTTACGATTCTTAAAGAAACTGAAGAGTCAGAGGAAAGTCATTGCCTCTGGGTAGGAGCTCTGTAAGACTCTGGTTAGGGATAGATAAGAGATTGACTTCTCACTTGATGCCAGTTTGTGTATTTTCCATGTTTATTATTTATTATTTTTAAAGTTTCAATTTTTAAAAAGTTTAAGTATTAGATACGTAAAAATCATGTGTAATGCAACTGAAACTAAATAAAGAAGCCAGTCTAAATAGCAACAAATATTTAAATAGCATAAGAAAAGGAATGGACATAAACGACAAGAATTTAACTAAAAACAAAGCTATAGCTGAGAAAAAGTATTAAAGGTAATGCAGGGATTAGTTAAAATCATTGCAATTATAAAAATTAAAATCAATAATTCATTACATATTATTTTTTACTCCCTGCAGTATATTCATAATGCCTTCCTAGGAGGAGTGACAAGACAGTATTGAGCTTACATTCTAACATGCAAACTTCAATCAAGAGCCTAGTCACATCTCTAATTTTGATAATTGCTTTGAAGGAAATGAAAAGGTGCATTAGATTTAAGGTAACTTCTGGGTCCCAAGAGGATGTTTACTAAAACCAAATGATTCTCCTCATGGAAGACAATGCATTCATGTATCGCCCAATATGACTTTTCTTCTCCAGAGCTTCTTCATAGCATTTGTCATCTCTGAATTTCTTAGAGTATATATTAAAAGGTTTAGTGGGAGTTATGACTGTATAAAACACACTCAATGATTTGTCAAGAGGAAAGTTTCTAGCAGGTCTTGCATACATGAAAATACATGGAACAAAGAAGAAGACAACCACAGTGATATGAGAACCACAGGTGGAAAGGACTTTCCTCCTGCCTTCCTGACTAAGGTTCTTTAAGGAGTGCAAAATGATGCCATAAGAGATGAGGAAGAGCAGAAACACAATACTGCAGATCAGCCCACCATTAGCCACCACTAAGAGTACAACAACATAAGTGTCAGTACAGACAAGTTTTCAATAAGGGTTACATGTCACTGAGAAAATGATCAATGACATTGAGACCACAGAATGGGAGCCCAAGAAGAGAGATCAGTTGAATGACTGAGTGCAGAAAATCCACAGTCAAGGACACTATTAGTAGCACAACACATACCAATTGCCTCATGATAATCAGATAATGCAAGGGCTTACAGATGGCCACATAGCGGTCATATGCCATGGCCAACAGAAGAAAGAGCTCTGATCCACCAAAGAAATGTTCCAAAAAGAGCTGGATCATACAAGCTTGGAAGGAATATGGTCTTCTGTCCAAAGAACAAGTCTGAAATCAATTCTGGGGAAACAACTGAGGCATACATGACATCTGTAAATGATAAACCAGCAAGAAAGAAGTACATAGTCAAGCCCAGGGACTTACTGACAGTTATAGCCACAACAAAGAGTAAGTTGCCCACCATGGTCAAAATGTAAAAGATTGAGAAGATAATAGAAAGTACTTTCTGTTCTTTCGGATTCTGCATGAAGCCCAGGAGGACAAAATAAGTCACATTTTTCCTTGGTTCCATATTCTTTTATAGGTATTGATTTCAGATATTAGAAGGAGCTCATCTATAAAACAGTGAATGTATTTTAAATGTATTATAAGAATAATCGTTCTTTTTTATTCATTCAAACAAAAATGTTTAAGCATGTATTTCTGCCAAAACAAACGTGGACATTGTAATTACAAAGTTGATTAAGATGTAATTTTCTGCTTTCAGTGATTTGATACATAATAATTGGATAAAATAAAGAACAATGCAATGTACTATTATAAACATCTTCTTGTCACGATATGGGTACATATTGTAGGAACATCTAAATAAAGCTTAGATCAAGGAAGACTTCCTAGAGGAAGCTTGTTTTTGGTTTGTTTTAAAGAATTGATAATTGGCTAGAAAAAGAGAGGATGAGAAGGGAATTCCAAGAAAAGGTGTACTATGTATAAAGTCACTATCATGTAAACCTGAAGACCCATTTAAGGTAATCTATGTGTTCAAGTGGGTACAGCTAATGAATGAAAGGTTATAGACTCAAGATCATGGACCTGGTTTTCATCTGAGCTTACTGAAATCTCATTATTTTCTTTGCTTGGATTTACCTGCTTGTCCTGACGAAAATGCTAAAACATCCCAATTTTGTGACTAGAGTCCCTATATCTCCCCTTATTTTCAAGATTATACATGCAATGACTTAATGGATATTACTAATCATATGTCAAACTAGTATAAAACTAAATTTTTTATTTTATGCACTAAACCTATCTCTTCCTAGAAATTCTTTTCTCATTAAATGAAACCACTGTCTTGTTATTGATCAAACTAAGTATCTCATCCTTGTATTCCACCAACATCACTTACTGATACCTTTAACAAATCCTGATGCCTCTACCTTCAAAATATATCACAATTCGTGTCATATTCACTAGCTCCCTAATACCTGCTTTGATTCATTGCAATAGCCTCCTGCCTGGTCACTCTGCTTTCGTTCTTCCCTTTTAACAATCCATTCTCCTGAAGTAGCCAAATGATACTTTGAAATATGATTCCAATGATTCCATTCCCCTACTCAAAAGCCATACAGTGTATTTCTATGGTAAACTAGATAAAATACAATCTTCCTACCTTGATCTACAAAACTCTAGTGGATTTTGTTTCAGGCTACCTCTAGAAATGTACTTTTTACAAGTCTCTGAAATAATTCTAATCCAACATTATGCTATTACTCAAATATACAAAGTATTTTTCCATCCTTTAAGTTTAATCTATTCTTCAACCTTGAATATATTTGGTCAAGTTATGGAAGTTGCAGAAAGTTATACTGGGCTTTGACTGAATTTGCAAAACCAACAAGAACCATTATGTGTCAGCTGTAACTACGATTTTGCAACGAAACTTGCTGAATGTGTGTAAACAAATATTAAATTCTTTGGGAGTGTTAGAGAAAAACGGCGTTCATTGGGACACAGAGACCGATGATTGCAGGCAGGATGTTTATTGGGAAGCTCTCTGAATGGAGGGGTCTGAAGAATAGATGTCAGCTCTTCTGCCAGCATGGCAGGGGTCTGAAGAGAGACTTCAACCCCTCTATTCTTTTTATATATCTTAATTTCAGAATTCCAAAGCAGTTTATTTGTAAAATAATGATAAATGTTAGGGAAAAGTGTATTGTAAGTTTTTTAATTTATTCATTCAACTGACAAATTTCTATAGAACACCTCTATTGTGTCAAGCTTTTAAATAACTTAGATACCAAGTCATCACATCCACTAACTCATTTAGGCTCAAGGATTACTCCAGGGCCCACATCATCAGAGGACAGAAATTTTGGTGGTTGACAGTCACATATTTGTCATTTTATACTCTTATTTTTCTAATTGGACACTCACCTCTTGAGGTCATAAGATGGCTAATGATTTCATTTGAGAATTTCTTTTATCTATTCTTGATCATATCATTTAATTCTGATTAAAAGGTAACTTTTAATTAGTAGTTTTTCTTCCTCTTATTTGTCAATGAAACTGAACTTATATTGAGGAAGACTCCATTTAGCAAGTTGCCTTATACAATGGCTTACAAATGTTTCATTCCTCACTCAATAGACTTAACTAATATCCGTAAAACCCCAAAAGTCATTTTCTACTGTTTTTTTATAAACCATATTATTAATATACATGTAGAGTCTGTTTCATTTTACTCAGTGTATAGCAGTCATAATTTAGGAAATATATATGTAGAAAAATCTCAGGATAAAACATATTCAAAAACTATATAATTATATTTTTCTAAATCAAATGATGGAGCCTTAAATAAGTGCTAGTCTAAACATACAGGAAACATTACAGTGATGAAAGGCAAAATGTTAAAAAAAATGTTTAATATTTTTCATTATTTTTAATATCCTAATTTCTATTTTATTTTATTTTTAATTTTTTAATTTTTATGTATTTTATTTCTTATATTTAAAACTATCATTATTATTTCATTTTCCTATTAATTGTATTTGGCTGTTTTATTGGCTTCATTTTTGAAGAAGCTTTGGGTCACAGAAGAGTTACACCTGGGACAGGGGAGGATCATTGGTGTGGTGTGTCAGTGATGGGTGATACATGGGAGGAAGTTCACCTGGGAATACATGTAAGGTATATAAATATGTTCACATGTTCACAGGGCATTGTCACAGTGGGTGGAGACTCACAGAATAATTGAGAGAATATTGAATTCCCATCCTGGAGAGCTCTGCCACATTCTCTAATGGAGAAGCAACAGTCCACCAATTGCAGGGGCAATGACTGGTGAAGGAGGATGATCCGTTGATGGGCCCTTGATATTGATGACTATGCTTATGAGCCATTGCTCTTGAAATTGAAACTTAGCTTAGCGTTGTGGGGTGCCTAAAAGTTGCCTCCAGAGAGCATCCTTGTTGCTCAAATGTGGCCTCACTTTAAGCCAAACTCAGCATATGAATGCACAATCTTCTCCACAGCATGGGACATGACTACTGAGGATGAGCCTCCCTGGCACTGAGGAGTAATTACCAAGAACCAACTAGCAATGCAACTGGAAAAAGACTTCAAATAAAAGGAGGAAAACATAAAGACAAATGAGCTTATATGGCTAAGAGACTTCAAAGTGAGTCAGAAGGTCATCCCAGAGATAACACTTATGCACATCTCAGCAGGATCTCATAGACTGCCAAAGTGGATACTACCCCAAATAGTGGGGCTCCTGAGGGCTCTGGAGACACCCAGGTCATACTATCAGGGCAGATAGCTCCAGAGTTTGGTACCTTGTCAGTGGTCCCTATTTTGTAGTTTGGGCTCCTGAGAGTGACAGAGTTGGACTCAATTACAGCTTCCCTACACATGGTTCATCTGTCCTTTCTGTTTGAACCTATACTTTATGATGCACTTTGTAGGTGTACATCCAAGAGACTGGAATCTTTGGGCTGTCCATATGCCAGCTGGGCCTGAAGCCTCAGTGGAGTTGCAACTCCTACTCTCCAGTTCATTGGACTCACCCAGAACAACTAACAAGGAGGTGAGGATTGACAACCACCATACCAAGGAATCAAGAAAGCCTACAACTGCAAGCAAGAAAGTCCCATCCATCGGCTGTATGGGATCAAAACCCCCTGTCAGTTAAAGGTGGAGTGGACTTCACCATCACAGAATTCTCAGGATTGGGGAATGATCTATGGACTAGAATAGAATTATTGGTATTCTACTATAGACATATTGTAATTCTAGCACTGGAAGAAATTACAACATTGATGTGGAGGCAGTAGGCCCTGGAGGCTCTGCAGACAGGGAGAAGGAAAAACAGTTGTAATACAGGGGCTTTTTCATGACTTGGGAGTAGTCCTGAATGAACTGTAATGACAGATATCGGCCATTTCATGTCATCCCCTAACATGCAGAACTGTGTGGGAGAGAGTATAGACTACAATGTGAACTATGGCCTATGCTCATTGACAATGCCCCAGGATGTGTTTATCAATTCAATGAATGGACCACACTAAAGAAAGACGTTGTTTATGTGAGAGGGTGTGGGAGGTTGGGGAGTGGGGCATATGGGAATCCCTCTATTTTTTGTGTAACATTTATGTAATCTAAGCATCTTTAAAAAAAATTATAAAAAATATCAATAAGTGCTAGTCACCACTTTGACTCATACTTTGAACATTAGTAAAATGAGATTAAGATAGCAACTTATTGAATTTTTGTGAGCATCTAATAAGCTAATATGTACAAAAGCATATGTAACACAGTGTCCAGAACAACATGAGAAATCAATCTATCTTTTTTATAAAATATCTGAAAGCTCAATTTTTGGCAAACCAACATATTTATAACAACTTTATATCCCTCTGAAATGTAGAACAGCATGCTAAGTAAATTAATCTTTCATTCCATTAGTTCCACTGAAATAGACAAAAAATTAATTTTAAAAAATAGCCTTGCAAGAACACTTATGATTTGTTATGCAAAACTATGCATCAAATTTTATGTCTATGATGAAATTATATATACCTTTAAGCCTTCCAGGAATAAATATTATTATCCCCATTTTGTAGTTAAAAATACTGAGGTTTGGAATAATAAGTGACTTTTTTCAAGGTCACATATTTTTAAGAACTAGATGGTATATAATTTTGATTGTCTTCAAAGCCCCTGTGTGTACAGGAGAAGTTTTTCAAGTTTTCAATTCTTGTAAGTTCAAGCGACATAAATTCTTACATAATAAGAAAATATCTTATTTTATTAATAAGAAAATTAACATAATCAGAAAGCTTGGTTTCCCCTACTAACTGTTAAAATATTACCTTGTTCACACTCTGATGGAGACTTTTTAATTTACACATAAGGACCTGGGAATTAGTTCTCTAATCCAACATGACCACAGAAAGAAAAACTCTGCATTCTTCCTTGGGGATAATTTTGATTTTGTGTATCTCTGTATATCAGTTTTCTTCACAGACTCTTCTTAATATTCCAGAAAATTATTTGAACTGTGCTTCTATTTGTAAGGAATTCCAGGATGCAAACAGAAAAAAACAAACACATAAAACTTCCTTTGTTAGGATAACTTTTTAAAAAGACAAACAAATTCTACATCTACCTAAAATGATAGAACTACACATTTATGAGGGCATTATTTTCAAGTAACTTCTTTTCTGAAATCCTTGATAAAGAAAGAGCATCAATTCAGAATTTGTCCATCTACTTCTATTGTGTTGAACTGGCCAAAATAGTTGTACCTGAGATTTTGAGAGTTTTGTTATGGCACAAAGTAATCATGTTTTAGATTTTATGGGCATTATTCTGACATTTTTCATATCATGATTTAAGCTTAATAAATCATCTCATAAAGTAGTTATAACAGTTTTTAAAAGCATAATCTTTTTTTCCTCTATATGGGCAAAGAACATTGGATCTTTTATCCCTTCTAACTACAACATTTAATTTTGAATTCTGAAATTTTAGTATGTCCAATACTATTTTATGCTTAATTATATTCTTTGGGATTTTCTGCACAATTTTTAAAGAATATCAAAATATAAAGAATCTGCTAAACCAATCGCATAATTGGGGCTACAATGATGTAACATGGAGAAAAAAAGTAGCCACAGAAAATTATGAGTATTAGCAAACAAGAATAAAATATCAGCCACTCATTTGTTGCAATAAGATGAATTTGTCATTTATTTTCTCATTTTACTATAGCATGCATTTCCTTCTTTTCATTTAATACTCAATTAATTTTGTCTTTAAATGTGGTTAGATATTGCTTTAGCTTGCCAAAGGGCTGTCAATGCAAACTGCCAGAAATGTGTTGGCTTTTATAAAAAGAATTTTTTTTGCAGTAAAAGCATAATTCCAAGGCGGCCAAGAAAAGTTCAAATCAAGGCACCGTAAGAGGAGCTTTCTCACCAAAGTCAGCAACCATGTGTTGAAGGAAGATGGCTACAAATCTCTGCCAAGGTTTGAACTCAGCTGTGGGCATCCAGGGTAGGACTTGTCTCTTCTTGATCTGCTCCATGGGCCCAGCTTCTGGAGTTTTTGTGCTTATGCGGTCATCTAGTCCTCTCTTACAAGGGCAAGATAAAAAATGCAGCTTCCTTTTCCTCTGTGTCTGTTTGTCTCTCTCTTTATGTCTCTGGGTTTATTTCAGACCCAGCAAGGGTACAGAGACTCAACATGAGTCATGCCTCACTGACATAGTCCAATCAAAAGCCCTAAATCAATCTTATAAAATAATCTAATCAAAGGACACTCAACAGATTTTAATACAATCAGAGGGATCACACACACAGGAAGAGATTAGCTTGAAAACATGAACTTTCCGTCTTTGGCATTCATAAAATAATCTCAAATTGCCACAGATAACTTAGAATTTAATCTCCAATTTAGATATAATAAGTAACATTTCTCCACATATACATTATTAAAATAATTGAGAAGCTATAATGTGCCAGATGTTATGCTATGAGCTAGAGATACAATATTTAATAAAACAGAAAAAACTTTTTAAAGGGTCCTGCCTGCATAGACCTTACATTCTTGTAATAGCTAATAAATAACTGAATGACTTTTAAAAGTAGTTCCAGTTTGTGATAAGTTCTATAAAGAAAACAGATTACTATGACAGAAAATAAGAGGAAGAATTCTACATTTCAATAAAGCAGGCAGAGAAAGCTGCTTATAAAGATTATATTAAGTGGAGATTCAAAGGATGAGATATCACTACCATGGGAAGTACCGTTACATGTGGAAGGACTAAATTTGAAAAGAGTTCAGCAAGTTTAAGACACTGAAATGTCAGTGTATTGGAGGGTAAATAAAAAAGGGACAGAATAGAACAAACTGAAATTTAAAAGATGAGTAGGAAACAAACGCTGAAGGCAGTACAAACTTTGGTAAGGGATTTGGATTGTATTTGAAATCCTTTTAAAGGGACAGTAAAAAAATTAGAAAAACAATTTGTAATTGAGGAGGTTTGCATATGACCAAACATCTCAATATCAAGGTGGAAGAACTACTTGAGAATTGATAAAAATCATATGCTATACTATTCTAGTTCCAGAAGGTTAAAGACTATTCTATTCATGTGTCTTTCTAATTGAGCATTAAGCAAAATGCCTTGCACAGCAGGTATTCTGTAAAAATTACATGAATATATGAATATTACTCTCTATAGCATCAACTGTGATACTTTTCCTACTCTCCAACTTCCTTGGGGCCCTTTATGCCTGCCATTTTGCCCTATGTTTAGGGCAAAAAACAGTTTTGTAGAAATAAAAAACTACCTATGCAGTAAATTATATATGTTCTCATGAATGAAATGTACTGAACATTAGTGTTGTATGACTATTAAAATTGCTTTGAAGGCACCCACCGATTTTGCTAGTTTCCTAATGTGTGAATCCATTTGTAGCCATTTGGAAGTTTGATGTAATTATGAATTTCAAAAATCAATATTGAATCATACTTGTAAACTGATCTGTTAATCTGGGCATGATTAAGTTATGATTAGGGCATTGACTGGGCCACTTCAATAGGGTGTTGATCCCCACCCCTTGGTGGGTGGGGAAATCAAATATAAAAGCAAGGCAAAGGACAGAGGGAGCAGTTTTGAGTAGCAGTTTTTGATGTTGGAGTTTTGATGTTGGTGAGAAGGCCCCAGGATAGAGATGAGACATTCGCCTGAGAGTTCACAGCTGGCCTTGTGGAGAGAAGCAAAGCCTAAAGAGCCTAATAGTCTACAGCTGACCTTGTGGAGGAACCAGAGGAGCTAAGCCCAGAGAAAAATGCAGCCCCAGGAGTAAGGAACCCAAGAAGACTGAACCGTGGCAAACGTCGGCAGCTGTCTTGCTCCAACACGTGGCAACGGACTTTGGTGAGGGAAGGAACTTATGCTTTAGAGCCTGGTAGCTGTGGACTTCTACCCCAAATATACTCCCTTTATAAAGACCAACCAATCTTTGGTATATTGCATTAGTGTCCCTTTCGCTGACTAATACACCATTTTCCAAACATAAAAACCAAGAAAGTACAATGTCTGTAAGGTGCAGACATATGACTTAGGTTGTGCCATTCAGGTACAGCTGTGCAGGTCTTTGAGTTGGAAATTAGTGATATGTGGCTGGGTACTGATGAGGGTTCAAAAGAATCCAGGGTCTTTCTGAAATCAGGGAAAAAAGCAGCAGCTTTCCTGTCAGATGGAAATGAGACTGATGAAGTGAGGGAGATAACAAAGACAGATATTTATTAAACATGTATTGAGTACCAGACTGTCTTCTGGATTCTTTGCACATTTTATTCCATCCATTGCTTAATCTAACCCTAGGATGTATATACTACTATAACATTTTACTTATGAACTAGGATTAAAACACGATTTTGGAGATTGTGACATGTGTGCAGTGTTACATAAACTTTTAAGACAGAATTCAATCACTGTTCTGTTGACTCTAAAGCCCAAAGTCTTTCCATCATCTGAAACATTGTTTTCTACAGGAATTCCAGAGACCAAATAATGTCCCTAAAGATCAGTAATGTCCTTTCATGACATTCATAGAGAAAGTTATGTGACAAAGAAATGAGGCCAGGGCAATAGTCACAGAAACTCTGATCCAGATAGAATGAGGCTTCTGCTATTTCTAGAAGAGACATCAGCCTTATCTGCCCAAATTGTAAGCTGGATTAACATGGTCAATATGTATTCCATTTTAAAACCACTTACATAATGTTTACTTTGTGCCAGGGACTATTATAAGCACTTAAGATATATTACCACAGCTATTCTTACCATTTTACAAATGAAAATTAAACAAAGAATGGTTAAATAACTTGCCCAGGTCAAACCTAACACCAGAGTCTGCTCTTAAACACTCTGCTATAATATCTCTTCTGAATAAATACAGCACTTTATTTTAACTCTGTTCATATTCTGGATGTGTATTTTGTTAACCTCAGATTCATAGTAAAGTGATTCTTTGGCCTTCAAACACAACTTCTGAGGAGAAAATCAAAGCAACATTTGGATGATTTAATCTCCAATGCCTTGGAAGTACAAGCCTTATAGAAATCAGAAAATCAGAAGGAAAAAATCAGGAAGTGCCAAGGAGTTTGGGCCCATTCCAACCTCTGAGAACTCCTATCATTCCAATCATCAATCAGAGAACTCTTTTTCATATCAGGGACAAAAAATTATGTATCATTACCTTTAAATCTCAAAAAATTAGATCAATATATTGTTCCATTATAATTTCAGATATTTCAGTGATAAAAAATTATTTATGATATTTAACATTTATTAATATTTAATGTTACTAAGATTTTTACAAAGATTATTATTTGATTGTAATAATGCCTCTAACATTCTCCTTTAACTGAAAATTAAATTTGGCCATGATTTCTCAAGTTCACAGTATAAGTGACAAAATTAGATTTAAACTCAGGACTGTCTTTCTTAGATCCTATGTTCTTAAATGTTTTTATATATTAAACCCTATGACACATTCTTCCAAAATGTGCACACAAAATATGATACAGAAAATCTCCATACAGCAAAACCACGAAAACAAATCTCCTAATGTGAATGACTGCTTAAGACAACAATAACAAGGAGTTTTATCCAATCATGAAGGCAGAGAAAGAGAGAGAATCAGATTCTATGTGGCAAAAGAACAGAAATTACAGAAGTTCAATAAAGTACAGAAATAGAAAGTGGAGAAAAAATACCCCAAATATTTCTAATTGCCGAAAAGATTTTATTTTTGTTTTGTAATTACAAGGGTAGGGAGCTTTCATTCAATGATTTATGAAGATTTGAGAGTTTCATGATTCTCATAGCTTCTACTCTAAGGATACCTCACAGGAAATTTCTAATAAGTTGACTCCATTAATAAGCTGAGGATATGAACATAATCTACAGTTATAGCTCTATAGATATATGGTGCAAAGTGTGTGCAAATTTCACATGATTCAGAAACAAATGGATAATTCTTCTGCTGCTAGATCAAATACCAGACAATGGGTTGACTGAACAAGAGGAATTTATTAGCTCACAGCTTCCGAATCTAGAAGGCTTGCTTCCTCTCAGGATCTATATCTTCTGTATCAATGTTTGAGGTTAGTTGGCTTTTCCTTGAAATGGCAATGCACAAAATTGCATCTTTTCCTTCTTCCAGGTTCCATTCACTTCCAGCGTTAGGCTGCTCCTGCGACTTCTCCTTCCGTTTCCAATTTCCTTTGTTTATAAGGACTTCAGCCACACTGGGTTTAAGCTCACCCTCATTCAATTCGGGCACATGTCAACTAATAACATCTTTAAGAGTACTATTTACAAATGGGTTAACACACACAGGACCAGGGTACAAAATACATTAATATCATTACAATATTCCAAAAGCCTTAACAATTTTAGAACATTGCTAAGCATAATGTCTCATCAAAATCCAATTGGGTGTGGTCCTTCCTTGGACATATTTTCTCTTATGGACCTGTGAAATTTCAAAAACATCTGCTTCTAACATACAATGTTGAGGCAAGCATGAAATAAACATCCCCATTTCAGAAGGGAGAAAAAGTAATGAATAGAGGGATCAAAGGTCCCAACAAGTCCAAACCCCAGCAGGGCAAACTCCATTGGATATCAAGGTCTCAGAGGCAGCTGTAGCTTGATTCTTGTCCTCAAGGTCTGATGGAGTAACAGCCCCACTCCTTCCAAGTTTTGTGTGTAGTTCCAGGACACACAAAATACCAAAAGAAAAAAAAAAATCAGGCAAAATAACTGTACACAAGTCCTTCCTGGGTAATTACACTTCCAATCCTGACTTCCTTTGATATGGTTGACTGGATCCATGTTCAGGCCATGTACTTCTTAACGATGCATTGTTCAGTTAAATCCTCACAAAGACTTCTGTCCTCTGGGGTCTTACTTCCTGAAAGCTCAGAGAGGTTCCTGATAGACTCACTTCTGACCCTAGTATCACTGTACACAATATAAATAGGCTAAGAATTTTCCAAATCATCCAATTGCTGGCTTCAGACTCTTTGGGACACATGATCCCTGTTTTGTTCCAAATTTCTCCCTTCTGGAATAGGAACATTTATCCTATACCTGTCCCACCATTGTATATTGGAAGAAGACAACTTGTTTTCTAGGTTTCACAATGTGTGTGTCATAAAATTGTCATAAAATGACCTGAAAAATGATTGCAAATTGAATGCAGATTTAACATTATTATAGTTTGGAGGCCCAGTACAATTTATTTGCTTTCTTAATTGCAAGATGCTGATACAATTAATATGCCATAACCAGTTCTGGGCAACATATGTACAGGTGGAGAATACCAGAATCTCTAAAGTCCACTATCCTATGGTCCCAAACAAGGTAAGCAAGTTCCTTTAATGAGTGTCAGTAGTGGTTCCAAAGCCAAAGGTCATAGGTTGCAGTGTGTTGAGGGCTACAAGCTTCAAAGCACAGCAAGGGCATTGGAGCTGAGAGTCAGCGTGACTAAGTTAAATCTGCTTCTACCTACTGCTCACCAAAGTGGGAAATGCAGTTGATTTTTATGTCAGGTCTGGTCATAAAATTATTATTGAGGGAGTGTCACTCAGCAGGAATTAGAACAATTCATAAATATTCTGTCATGAATATCTACATATAAGTGTTACATAAAAATGATTTTCTCGACTTCTTACATTCTAATTGTGGTCAACATGATTGCAATAATTTGAGGAATCAAGATCATTAACATCACTTCAATACACAATACACAGAGCCATCAGACAGAAGAATTTTGCCCCAGAATGGATCATCCCCTAATGGATTTGATGAGACTTTGCACTTAGTATGTTCTAAAATGTCTTAAATCTTTTGGGATATTGTAGTGGAATTAATGTGTTTTTGGATATAAGGAGAACATGTCTTTTTGGAGTACAGAGGCTGGACTGTTGGAGACTGAATCATGTCCTCCACAAAAGGTATCTTCAGGTCCTAAATCCTGATCCTATAGGTGTGAACCATTTGTAAAGAGGACCCTTGACGATGTTATTAATAAGGTGTGCCTAAGCTGACTCACAATCCAACACCAGTCCTATGAATTAGAAACTCAAGATTATCTCCTAGGAATCTAAATTTTACCAAGAACACTGATTCTGAGAAAATATTAAATATTGACAAATAGGAAATATATAAGTCCAAGTAACAATTTCACTTTATGTTTATAGATACCTATAGAGTTCCTTATTTTCCCCAGTTTTACAGACATCAAAACAAGTCCAAAGAAATATCAAGTCCTTTATTTTTTTTTAAAGGGTGGAATTTAATCTTTACTTACAGGACACACCGTAAGATATGAAATTCCACACAGAGATAAGAAGCGCAATGAGGAGAGATTTCATACAGTATATACAGTTTAGAATTGTTCCAATATAGTTTCACCGTAAAAAGTGCTGCATAACAAATCACATTTAAAAAGAATTCTCAGTAGAGAACTAACAAAACAAACTTATACCACACATAGTACACAAACAACTTTATACCTGAGCTGTGCAACCTAAAAGTTAAAAGTCCCAGGAGTACCATCCTGTACTTGGAAGCTATGGCCTTCAGAGGTAGTTTCTGGCACAACATTCTGATTTTCTTCTTCCTCTGCATAGAAATACTTTTCAATCAAGCTTAATGAACTCTTGTACAGATTCATTTTCATGATTTTCTAGAGCTTCAATTTTTCCAAGTCTCCACATTCTTAAATCATTATACTAAGTTTTTCAGTTTCACCTAGTTTCTCAGCAACCTTAAAGACATTTCAAATGGCATCCAGAATAACCAGAAAAATTTGGATAACTTACACAGTTAAAATGTTCATCAACATTTCTATTATGCCAGAACAGATAAGGTATACAATCTGCTCAACTGTTGCACCACTTGTAGAGTTGGTCTTGGTCTATACATATTCCTTTTGTGTCTTAAAGTCTGCCCTAGAAAGAGCACTAATGAAGAAAGGGACCATCCATGATTTGCTGCTTGCTGTGTCTGTTCCTGATAGCCAGCTGTGATGTTCAACATTGTCCATGACGCATCCTTCTGAATATTAGTTTTGGAGTTAGTTAGCAGGCTGGGATAGATAGCAAGTGCTCCTGCATCTATTACTACCTGAGTCTGTTCATCTGCCCCAGTAATAATTTTCCCTATGGCTCTTGGAGCAGGAGTCACAATTGGCAATTCAGTAGCCCCTAGGATTTTCACAAGATGGGGCACAAATCAAGTTTTCACAACCATTTCAACCCATTCACTTGGACCCTTAGTGAGACAGAAAATGGCCCAGCAGTTATCTGCTAATACTTCTCGATCATCATGATACAGGAGATGAACTAAAGTAGGAAGAATTTGCTCAGTGGCATCTAACGGGAGTGCAGGATTCTTGTTTCGACAAAGGTTTGAAAGTGTCCAGGTAAGATTACGTAAGTAACCACATGCTAAAGATGACATATCAGGAACTGTAAGTAGAGCCAAAAGAGAGTTAACTGCATCATACTTGATAAACAAGGCTCAGAAAGATGAGCCATCACCTGCAATGATTCCTAGAGCCCAGTTAGCTTGTTCAATACTGTGAGCACGAGGAGATGCCAACAGTGAAATAAATGCTCGTATAGCAACTCTGTCTACCACAGCCTTGGTCTGTTCTGATGTCTCAGAAGCAATGTTATTGAGCACCCAAGCACATTCAAACTGAATGGGAGTACAATTGGTTCTGCCCAAGAAGGACACAGATTTTGGAATCAAACCAGCCCAGATTTTGTTGTCTATGGAGGGGCTGTTTCTCCCTAGAAAGGAGTTTCCTAACAGCTTGAGTGGCTTGAAGCTGCCTTTCCAAATTGTTGCCATTAAAGCCTTTGACAATGTCATCAACAGTTCTATTTAGCTTGCCCTGGTTTTTGCAGTTTTCTTCTAGTGGAGAAGCTGCGTCATCAGGAAAAGAACTGACATTTCTTCTTTTAAAAATTTGGTCATCCTTCTTAGCTTTCCTCAGCTCCACATTAACTTCAATATGCCACCGCCTCATTTAGGTACTGCCTTTCCCCTTGTTCTTGCATCTTTTAAGACAGGCAGCTAGTGAATTAGCATTTTCATTGGTGGACATGGTTGTGAGACAAAGGGAGAAAGCTACAGAGTAGGATCAGGCTTCCAGGTTCACAGGTTGCGAGTCTACTGCCCTGGAACTGTCCACCATGGCTCAAGCTGAAGACTATGTTAGCCCTTTTTTTTTTCATATTCTACAAGTGATACTTTAGGTATTTTTTCTTTATAATTCCTGATTTTCTTTTAATTTTCTGCAAGTAAAATGTGTAACTTTTAAAAGGAGAAAAGACAAATATTATGCATTGAATTTCAAGAGCCAATCCATGATGTGGCCATATAGGAATCAGATTCACAAATATCCAAAGGTGCATGCATCTTCTTCCAAAATCGCCTGACATACACATATAGATAAAAACAAAATTGTGATATTAATTCAAGTCATACAAAAGGACTCAAAGACATATAAAGTTTACCTTATTCACTTTACTTCATAGCCATTCCTTTTCCTGTTTGTTTGTCTGGAAACTTCTCCATTTCCTCAAAACAGCACATTGGCATAGCTACATCCTCTCTGTTTCAGAGATTGTGATGAATTCCATTACTGCACTTGCCACATTGTCTCGCATTCAGCTGTATGTGTCCAACACTATGGGTTCTTGGAGGCACATATCAGATCTTAGTCATTCTTATAACCCCAGTGCTGCCCAAAAAGTAAACACTCATAAAGCATTTGCTAAGAGAGGAAGAAAGAAAAAGAGGCAAAAGAGAAGGAAAGTGCAAGAAAAAGACAAAGATAGAAATGCATGGGAAAGCAAAGAAAGAGAACTGGGCATAAAATCCAAAGAAATAGATAGGAATTTCAGATTTATCTCTTATTAAGTGTTTAATTCATTTTATCTCTCAGTGTGTAAACTCCTTCATTGGTTAGAAAAACCAATAGGATTTTTGTGAAGATCAAAATTTTTGTAAACTGCTATTATATTCAATCCTATATGCTGTCACTGTTCTGAACAATAAAGAAAACTTGAAAAACATTGCCTCTGAACATCTCTCACAATGCAAAGATTCTAAAATCTTATGCTAAGTGAGGAAAACAGGAGAATGAGGAAAACAGGAATAAATCTCAAAAAGAAAGTCTTTAGATTAAAAAAACAAATAAAAGAGCAATCTACTAAAGAAATCCTTAATGTAAATATTTAATCATTGTTTTGTATCCCTGCTTTTTGTCTGGGGATTTTTTGGTTGATTCATTCATACATTTTATAAATTCATATTCCACAATATAGAAAATGTATTCCTTCCAAATATGACTCTTAAAGCTGACTGTGGAGTTTTCTAGAAAACTGTAAATCCAGATCACTATTCAAATAAACGGTTTGCAGAATGTTGTGTCTTCCTGGACTTATGATCAGTCACTTTTGTATTTGTTGTGTTGGCCCATGTAAAGTACCATAAAGCATTTACTGATGACAAAAGGTGAAACAAAGAGAGAAAGAGAGAAAGAAAGAGAAGAGAATGATTCATACAAGAAATAATTATTTTTAAGAAGTACATATATTGTAATATTACCAAAAAGTGTTAAACTTGAAATCCAACATTTTACTAAACACTCTTGTTCTTTGTGGGACTTATCATTAATAACATAAAAAAATACTGATAAATAAATACCATAGGTTGTTCTTACATACAAACTGGTCAGGAAGGACAGATCACTTTTTTCACAACTCAGAATAGAGGATTATAATCCACTGTCTGGGAAAGTGATGACTCTTAGACCCATCAATTCTTAAAATGAAGTCATAAAGTGTGTGTCAACATGGATAAATCTGCACGACATTATGTTGAGCAAAGCAACCCAGACACAAAAGGACAAATACTGTACGATTGTGTTATTATAAACCAAATATACTTTGTAACATATTGTATGATTAAGAAAAAATTTACATGTAACCAATACATTTATTTGAGGAATGTATGTTTTTATTCAACTGTGTTTTCTTTTTAGTTTTTAATTGTTTATATTTTCAGTTATTAAATGTACAAAATAAAATTTTAAAAAGATCAAAATAAAACAAACACCTCATCTCGATTTTCTTCAGTCCAGTGTGAGTGGAGTGCAACCAGTTAGTTAAACTAACTTAGTGAACTTAAAATACAGAGGTTCTGGAAAAGAAAAACTCAAAGTAAAATAAAAGAATAAAATTGTTCAATATTTCATAATTTATTTACAGTAGGCTTTTATAATATTTATAATATTAGAGATTTTCTTTCACTCCCTATATTGCTAAAAGTTTTTATGAAAAATGGGTGTGAATTTTGTCAATGCTTTTCTACATCTTTTGAGATGATCAATTTTTCTTTAATTTTCTTTACTGATGAATTATATTGACTGATTATCTGAAAGTAAACTGATCTTACATTTCTTTAATAAACCCAATATGGGCATGATACAGTTTCCTTAATGAATAGATTTGTGATATAACCAAAAAATGGCAGAGTAAGGAACTCCAAAACCCCATTGCTCCACTAAGGCAATGATAAAAATGTCAATAAACAGAATAAACTTTTTTGGAACTTTGGAACACAATCTTCTGAATGAAGGAACTTGATGAATTTAGTTATAGCATTATATCATTTTAACTCACCAACTGCCATTGCAGAAGTAGCCCACATTCGTAGTGTACCAGGAACAAACACACCTTGATTTGAAAGAATTGTAGATATGCATTTTCACTTGACTGATGGCTCTGTGAGAATTTACTCTGGGGGTTTGCATTGTTACTCATGCCTTGGAAAGTTCTCAAGCCTGGAGAGCTTCTTCGGCATTGTTTGTTAAAGAACTAAAGGCAAATATAGTGCTGCAGCTGCTTAATGCAAAGAACACCAGATGGACAAACCAGCAGAAAGACTGAAAAATCTGGTAAGGAGATGGCTATAGAAGGATATACGTGGAGAGATAAAGTCTTTGTAAAGCTCTTCTGTATGCCAGGTAATCTAGAAGTCCACATATATGTTCAGGGATATGTGCATGCTCAGAAAAGTCCTGAGAGGATCTTAAACTTTTATCTCTGCCTGAAGTTTAGGCTCTGTACATTCAGGAAGCATAGGATAAGCAGAGTTGTAAAAAGCCTAAGCATTCAAAAAGTACTCAAATATAGAGCAAGGAATGAAACAATATGTTTTTGGGTACAAGCATTTAATCAAATCTCTGTCAAATCACTAGCTTGCCACAGATTTTACTGAATAGAGACTTCAGTGACCACATACAACAAAGAACACAGTCTTTAGAAAAAGTTTATAAAAGTCAATAAACTATCAAATTCACTCACAACAAGTAGAAACATCAATCCCTAAGGAGAGGAGAGACTCTGATGTCCAGAAATAACTCATTGTAAAATTCAAAGCGTCCAGTTTTGAATTTAAAAATTAAAAAGTGTGTAAAGACACAAATAAGAATATCACATTAACAGGAAAATTGTACAAAATCTGTTCTTGAAGAAATCCATATATTGAAATAAATAGAAAAATACTTTAAGTCAACTGTGGTACATATATTCAAAGAGTAAAATGAACCATAGACAAAGAATTAAAAGAACTAGAAGAATGACATCTTACCAAAACGAAGATAACAAATAAAAAGAAAGAGATTATGAAAAGGAAATAACACAACTTCTGCAGTCAATAGTACATACTGATATGAAAAATCAATAGAAGGGTTCAACAGAAGATTTCAGTAAGCAGAAGAAAGAAGTAATGAACTTAAAAAATAGTCAACTGAGATAATCCAGTCTGAGAAACAGAAATAAATATAAAAAAGAATGAATTAAAATTAATAGAACATCAAAGACTGTGGGATGCCTGCAAGTTATCCAACATATGCAAAATGGGAATCCCAGAGAGAGAGAGAGGAGAGAGAAATGGACAGGAAAAATATTTGAAGAAATAATGGACAATAACTTTCTCTAATGTGATGCAAACCAAAAATCTACACCTCCAAGAAGTGCAGCAAACTCCAAATAAGATAAAATAAAAGCAGTCCACATTGATACACATTATAATCAAAATTTCAAAATTCAAAGACAACAAGAGAATCTTAAAAACAGCAAAAAAGAATCTACTTCTCACATAAAAGAGATTCTCAATAGGTTTAACAACCAATATCTCTTCAGTAAATTTGGAGGATCAAAAGCAATGGGAACACATATTTAAAGTGCTAAAAAATAAAATGGTCAACCTAGAATTGGAACTAGAAATACTATACTTCAAATATGAAGAAGAAAGTGAGACATTCTAAGAACAACAAAAGCACAGAGTGTTTATTTTTAGTATCCCTGCTCTACAAGAAATGCTAAAGGGATTTATTTGGCTGAAATAAAAGGGCATAAGGCAGTATCTAGAAGTCATATATAGAAATAAAGTTGACAGCTTATACATTGGGGGAAAATATTGGAAACCACATAGCCAATAATGGTTTAATATCCAGAACATATAAAGAAATCCTTTAACTCAACAAGGAAATGACAAAACAGTAAAAAAAAATAAGCAAAAGATTTGAATAGACATTTTTCCAAAGAAGATACATAAAAGGCCATAAAACATGCTCAACATCATTAGCCATTAGGAAAATGCAAATCCAAATCACAATGAAATACCATACCTTACTCTCTAGAATGATCACTAATTAAAAAATGGAAAATTACAAGTATTGGAGAGAATGTGGAAAAATAGGCATATATATTCATCGCTGGTGAGAATGGAAATAGTGGGGAAAAGTTTGGCAGTTCCTCAGAAAGTTAAATATAAAATTACCACACATCCTGGCAATCACGCTCCTTCCTAATTAAAAAGCTGAAAGCAAGGACTTGAACAGTATTTGGGCACTGATTTTCTAGAGCAGTCTTAATCACAGTTGCCAAAAATGGATGCAACCCAAGTGTCCATCAATCTATGAGTGGATAAACAAACTGTGGTCAATGGAATATAATTCAGCTGTGAAAAGCAAGGAAACTCTGATTCATGCAACAACCTGGATGAACCTTGATGATAGCATGTTTAATGAAGTAAACCAGACACAAAAAGACAAATATTGCATGATCTCGCTGATATGAAATAATGAGAATAAGCAAACTCAGAGTCAGAATCTAGAATATCATTTACCAGGAGATGGAGTGGGGTGGGGAATAAAGAATTAAGGCTTAAAATATACAGTTTATATTTAGGACAATGGGAAAGCTTTGGTAATGGATGTGTTTTGGTAATGGTTGTGATGGTAGCACAACATTGTGAAAATAGTCAAGAGTGCTGAATGATATATTTGAATGAGGTTAAACAGAAAATTTAAAACATCCAATCATCCCTGGGATTCTATCACAGGGATGAAAGAATGTATTAAAGTTGAAAATTAATCACCAGGAACTGAGACTGTCTACAACTGCAAGCAAGAGTGTCCCATCCATTGGCTGTATGGAACTGAAGACCCTCTCTGTTAGAGGTGGATTGGGCATCACCATGCCAGAATCCTCAGGATTGGGAAATGAAATATGATGGGAGTAGACTTACTGGTACTCTACTACAGACTTATTTTGATTCTAGCAATGGAAGAATTTATGTCATTGATGTGGAGGCAGTGGCCACTGGAGATTTTGAGAGCAGAGAGAGGGAAAAGAGGTATAATACGGGGGCATTTTCAGAACTTGGAAATTGTCCTGAATGACATTGCAATGACAGATTCAGGCCATTTTATATCTTACCATAACCTACAGAATTGTGTGGGAGAGAGTGTAAACTGCAATGTAAACTATAATCCATGCTTAGTGGCAATGCTACAAAATGTGTTCATCAATTGCAATACATGTACCATATTAATGAAGGATGTTGTTAATGTGGGTAAATGTGGGTTGTGGGGGGAGCGGGGCACATCAGAATCCTCTATATTTTTTATGTAACATTTATGTAATCTAAATATCTTTTTTTTAAAAATTAAAAATTAAAAAAATGAAAACAAGGGGTTAGATTACTTACAGAAATCTTCCTGTATTAAATTATGATGTCCAATCCTATCATTTATGGGGCATGGTGAAAAACTTTGGTTTTAAAATAAATGAGATCTGCCTTGCACTTCAAGGCCTTGGACAGTTTGGAACAAGGTTTCTTTCATCTGCGAACATGTAGATTTAATAAACTGTTTTTGGCAGTAAAAAAAAAATAATCACTGTATCAGTGTAATACACCATGTTAATAGAATGAAAGAAAAGAAACCATAAGATTATATCAATTTATTTATAAAAGCATTTGTTAAAACCAACCTCCTCTCATGATTAAAAAAACACACACACACACAATTCAAGATACAGGGAAAAGGGGAACTACTTTAGTCTGAAAAAAGGAAATTATGAAAAGTACACAATTAACATCATACTTAAGAGTGATGGATTGAATACTTTGTTAATAAAATCAGGAACAAAATGGGAGGTCTCTTCTCACCCTTAATACTCATTATTGTATTGGAGGTACTAACCAGAGTTATTAGTCAAGAAGAAGAAAAAAGGCATCCAAATTGAAAAGCAAGAACTAAAATTATCTCTATGCAAAGATGACATGATTTTATATAGAGAAAATACTAAGGCATACACACACACACAAAGCTGTGAGAGGTAATAAGCAAGCTTATCAATGTTACAGGTTCTCAGATCAACATGCTAATATCAGTTGTGTTTCTTTATACTAGCAATGAACAGCCTGAGAGTGAAATTAAGAAAACAATTCCATTTACAATATCATCAAAAAGAATAAAATTCTTAGCTATAAATTTAATGAAGGAGCTGCAAGGCTTGTACACAGAAAGCTGCAAAACATTGTTGACAAAAATTAAAGACCAAAGTAAATGATAACACATCTTGCATTCATGGATTGAAGAAAATATAATTAAGATGGCAATACTCCCCATACTGATTTCTAAATCTAGTGCCAGCCTTATCAAAATCCAAACTGCCACATCTGAAGAAATGGAAAAGCTAATCCTAAAATTCATAGGTAATTGCAAGTAACCTTGAATGCCAGAATAATCTGGAAAAAGAAGAACAAATTTGGAAGACTCACACCTCCTGATGTCAAAATTTACTCCAAAGATACAATAATGAAAAAACTATGATACTGGCATAAATATAGACATACAGATTAATGGAATAAAATTGAGATTTTAGAAACAAATGCATGTATATGTGGTTAATTGATTTCACATGGGTTCCAATAGGAAATAAATAGTCTCCTCAACAAATGGTACAGGGACTACTGGATATCCACCAACAAATGATACATCTAGAACCATATCTAGCAGCATATACAAAAATAAACTCAAAATGGATCAATAACCTAATTATAAGAGCTAAAACCACAAAACTCCTTGAAAAAAACACAGGATAAACCTTAAGGACCTATCATTTGACAATGGATTCTAAGATATGCCAAAAGCACAAGTAACAAAAGAAAAAAATAGTTTTAAAAGATGCTAATTCTACACAAACTCTTTTTTAAAAAAAGGAGAGACATTATGCAACTCATTGTATGAAGCCAGTATTGGCCAAATCATATAGTCAAATCACAATAAAACAATTCAGAAAATAGGTTGTTTCAATGGTGGATCAATATTTTTTATTTATATACATTCTGAATTGCTTTTCCAACTACAGTTTTGGCTTTTGTTGAATAACCATATAAATGAAGTTTCTACACCATAAAGACTGAACTGTCAAAAAACACACAAGTGAAGCATGATGAGTTTTTTCTCCAGAACACCACCTACCTCAGTTGAAGGAAAGAGCTACTACACCATCTATTTTGTCTAAAGAAAAAAAAAAGTCATACCTAGAAATAGAAGTAATAATTACTACTCTAACCTGCAACAAGATAGTATATTTTTCAAAGTATATCAGATGCATTATGTCATTTGAGCCCATCACCTTTTTCTGAGATATTTTACTATGTTTTTTAAAAACACATCAAATTCTGTACCTACAAAATCCATAAACAATGGGCCCAGACAGTTTATGTACATAAGGAGACTCACTTGCATAAGGAAATCACAGTCAAATACCAAAATGAACCAAGTTAAAATTACATTGCATTAGTGGTCTTCACTGATAATAAATGATATTAAAAGTGTCAGTGACATCCAATACTTCAAGAACAAACTTGCCAAAAATATACTGATGGGTACCAACTAAAAGAACAAATGTTAAATGCCATAACATCCTTTCAGAAGACAATTGGCAAAAGTATAAAATACATTGGGTCGTTTTTCTTTTTTATTGTTGAGTTGTAACATCTCTTTATATATCCTGGATATTAAACCCTTATCAGATATGTGATTTCCAAATATTTTTTCCCATTGAGTTGGCTGCCGTTTCACCCTTCTGACAAAGTCCTGTGAGGTGCAAAAGTGTTTAATTTTGAGGAGGTCCCATTTATCTATTTTTTCTTTTGTT
>JAQZBX010000371.1:0-114908 GCA_029593785.1 Cabassous unicinctus | reverse complement strand
AAAAAACTGTACCCCTTAATATTTACCTCTCAATCTCTCTAAGCTTCCCCTGCCATACATAGCTGCTATTTCATTTCCATCTCTCTAATTTATTTTGTACATTCATATTTTTCTTAAGCATTTTTTTTCAATTTTATAGATACATATTAATAAAGCATAAATCCATCCAAAGAGTACAATCAGTGGTATTTGGTGTAATCACATGTTTGTCCATTCATCACCCCAATCACTCCCAGAGCACTTTCACTATTCCAATAATAATAATAAACAAAAAACAAAAGTCATCACCTCTCAATCTCTCTATGCCTCGCCTGGCTTGCATAGCTGCTATTCTTTTTCTTCTCTGTAGTATATTTGTATTTATATTTTGTGAAAACAGTCTTATATATCTAATATCACCCATACTTGTGTTTTACATGAGGGTTTACTGTCTTATACAGTCCCGAGTTAGTTTTTAGCTTTCCTTCTAGTAAAATATATCACCTTAGACTTTCCTTTTCAACCACTGTCATACCCATACAATAGCGCTGCTAGTTACAAACACCATGATGTGCTTTAACCATTTCCATTCATTTCCAAAGATTTACAGACAACCGTTTTAACAGTTCTGCACAGATTAACCCTCAGCTTTCCATTCTCTACCCTCCTTCTATTTTCTGGTGACCTATATTCTAAATATTAACTCCATGTGTTTACCCAGTATGTTTAGTGCATAATAGCACAGTCATGCAGTATTTGTCCTTTTGTGTCTGGCTCTAGCATACATTTTGAGAGGCACACAGGATGCAGATCCTACAGTCTGGGACCTCTGCAGCACACTGGAGCCATTGCAAATCATGGGCAGTAGAACTCTTATACCAATTAAATTGTTCCTTTCTCTCTCTGCTGAGCACTTATATTTAAATTTGCATAAAAGTCCCATCAGATGCACTTCTGTGTTCCCATATTGCAGGTGCAGAAACAGGCTTAGAGAGGTAAAGTGGCTCCCCAGTGGTCATCTGATTACAGCAGAGGTAGATCATAAATCCAGGAGTTTTGACTTAGATTTTCACATGCTTTTCTCCCCACTTCCCATACCTCCTAGGCATTTTCTCTCTGGTCTGACTTGCTCAGTTATTTGGGCATAAAGTCTGTGTTTCTCCCTATCCCTCCTAAATCTGACTTCTTAAATCCCTGCTCCTGTCTTCTTGCTAACTCTTTTCCTTCCCAGACTGAGGTTTCTATATTTCTATCCTGGTCTTAACCTTACCCAAAGCAATATGGCTCCCAATGTCTCTGTTGCTTAATCTTATGCTTTTGATATTCTTGGCACTCAGTGAAGATTACCCCAAGCACGGCTCTTCAGGAAGAAGGACCTGATTTCACTTTGCGACATCTTCCCTTTTTAACTTCCCTGGAGATTCCATTATATCCCTGCAACCCAGCTAGGGGTTTTTCATTGTTATTGAGGGTAAACCTATTTAGGGGAATGTCTCTCTGCAGGATCATTTATCTTCCATTCCAATTTATACTATAGACATGGCTCTTGTCCAAAACACAGTGATTTATTAGTGTTTCTATTTAGGACTGTATTTAAAGACACTTTGCCCTATATTGCCTCATTGGAGATTGTTAAAATAAGAAATTCCCATATAATGAAATTTAAAGCAGAATAGTTGGCATGAGGGAGGAGAAAGAGTTGTCTGAAGTACATACAATTCTTACTGTTGCGATGATGGAAACTTTGATTGTGTCATGTCAGGCTGTCCTCTAAACACGGGGTAGAAGTAAAAAGTTTCAGTGAGTCTCCTTTACTTATCTGAATTTGCTGCATCATAGAGCTGCTTTAAATGTTTTTGAGTAGTTACAGCTGTAATTTTATGATGCATGACTTGGTTTAATGTCATCATCATTTTGTGAAGTATTTACATTCACCTGAGGTGAAGTACCAGCGAAAACAAATGATTCTTTACAAACAGAAACTGTTTACAAATTGCCTTAAAGAAATTGGTGGCTTTAGAGAGAAAGCATACAGGACTACTACGTCCTTAATTCACTCTGGAACCTTAGACATTCAGTCACTTCCCTGGGTCTCAGTTTCTGTCATGGCAAGTAATGCTAGTTGTTATAACAAACAATCAGAAAATCTCAGTTGCTTAACACAATCAAAATTTCTTCTCACATCAGTTGAGTAGGAAGGTGGGTTCTGCTCCTTTCACATTGTGGCTCCACCATCTTCAGCACATAGTCTCAAATTAATAATATTTGAAAGTTTTTTTTTAAATGGTAAATACCATTGTCCTTATGAGAAAACAGTCTTTAACATTGAATTTGACTTTTTGCTTGTGGTATGTCCTCTGTTATCTTTCTCCTGCCATAGGTGATTACAACTTTAACTTGGATAATAATGTAGAAATCTGTGGTCTCTTTAATCCTAAATTTTAAGATAGGCTGTTACCTACCTCTAGTAATGTAACATTTTAGGCCTCTTAATTACTTAAGTATTTGAATAATGTATCAGTCAGGGTTCTCCAGAGAAACAGAACTAATAGGATATAAGAGATTTATTGTAATGAAATGGTTCGTGCAATTGTGGGAGCTGGCAAGTCTGAATTCTGTAGGGCAGGCCACAGGCTGGAAATTCCAGTAAAGGTAATTGTGGCAGTTTGAGATTATTTTATGAATCCCCAAAAAAGAGAGAGGTTGTGTTTGCAAACTAATCTGTTCCTTTGGGTGTGAGACCCTTTGATTGCATTAATTTCAGCTGAGATGCCTTTGATTCAATTACCTGTTAAGATTAGGGCAGGGGTTCTTAACAAGGGATCCAAGAGCTTGGATTTAAATTAAAAAAAAAAACATTCTTGTGGGGATGTGTTGGTGCAGGTGTGATATATTTATTAAATAATACACAGTATAGTGTGGACTTAGTAAGGAGTCCATTGTTTTCACCTGACTGCAACGGGGTCTGTGGAACAAAAAATGTTAAGAACCCCTGGATTAGGGCTTTCAATTTGACTACATCAGGGGGCATGACTCAGTTTGAGTCTCTGCCTCCTTGCTGGATCTGATATAAAAATGGATACACACTCAAGGAGACACACAGAGGACAGAACTTTGTCATTTTTGATTCTGCCATGTGACAGAAAGGAAAAGGCTCAAATAGCTAAAGCCTGGGGAGAGAGGAACCATTTGCCTGTTAGCTTACAGCTGACCTTGAGAAGAGAGCTGAGACTGATAAAGGAAGCCCTGAGAGACAACCCTATGCCAGCCTGCAACTGAGATTGGGAAGAAGCTGGGCCCAAACAGCCTCAGGAGAAGAGGAAGCCCAGAGGGGAAGGCTGAAACCCGGCAGACATCACCTGCCATCTTGCTTCAACACATGGCAGCCGACTTTGGTGAGAAAGTACCTCTTATGGTACCTTGAGTTGGGCTTTCCATGGCCTTAGGACTGCAATAAGCTTTTACCTCAAATAAATACCCTTTATAAAAGCTAACAGATTTCTGGTACTTTGCATCAGCAACCCTTTGGAGGACTAATACAGTGATGTTGAAGTCTTGAGTCTGAATTCCACAAGAGAAGCTGGCTGACTGGAAATTCTGGTAAGAACTAATGTTGAAGACTTGAGGCAGAAATTTTCCAGACCTCTGGAACCCTCAGTTCTTGCAGTTAAAACCTCCAACTGATTGGATCAGGCACACTCACATTTTGGAGGGTAATCTTTTTAAAGTAAGGTTAAATGATTGTACATGCTAACCTTATCTATGAAATACCTTCATAGTAACAACTAGGCCAATATTTGACCAAACTGGACACCATAACCTAGCCACATTGATGCATAAAATTAACCATTACAATGATGAATGTAACAACTTTAATTCATTGATTTTGGAAGCGCTCATCACAAAACTTCAGCCATAAAAATAAAAATGTCTTATTGCTGCAGAGGGAAAAGTTATTTTTTCTTCAAACAATTTCTTTATGGAATTTGATATTTTTTCCCTTCTCCTAGAAAAGGAAACTAAAATTCCAAGTATATTTCAGATCATCAAAAACAAAAAAATGTGGCCAAGGACTCAGCACTTAAATAGTGTCTTGTATTTTTTACTACTACAAAACTGACCGTATTTCTTTGTGTGCTTCCAATTTAACGAGCCATTATAAAGTAAAGGTTGTAAAAGTAAGATACTATTAAGTGAGCAAACTTTGTGGATTGCTTTCAGTTTTAAAATTTAAATTTTTAGCATCTTATTGACCTCTTATATTTTACTTCCCCATAAAGTAATGTCAATGTATTTTAATTAAAATATGTCAATGCTTATACATTCACAAGATTGAAAAAATAAATTTTGCAACCTACCTAATTCTTTTGAGAATCTGATGCATCATTTCTGCATTACAACTTAGCTGCTGATTTGTCACCTTTACCAACATAAGCTGGTTCATTTTCATGATGCTGCTGGAGACTAAGATTTTTTCAAAGATTTAAGAGCTTTCCCACTTGGGAAGAAGGTGAGTGCCTTTTGCTATCTACATATGCCTTACTCACATTGTTAAATTTCTCATTATTCACAGTATTTACTTCTTAGGGTTTGTGATGGTTGGCTTAGCTTGTTTTAAAGTGTTTTTTTTTTGTTGTTGTTGTTGGCTACCTGCCCTTTTCCTGTTCTGGCTTGTTCTTGGCCATTGTCTAACAACTTCTGTTTAATCTAAGATAAATTGTATGATTGCTTCTCACTTGCAGCCTTTGAACCCCCCTCCCCATGGACATTAGGTCTTACTGACATCATCTGTACTTGGACTCTGACAAAGGTGGGAAAAAAGCATGAGGAACAAGGGCTGTGATGTTGAATGGGTATGACAAATTTCAAAATAGAATACATAGACATATAGGATCTCTTTTGGCTTATGCAGAGAGCAAATTAGGGAGACAGGTGAAAGCCAGGTGGCAGACGTCTAATATAAACACCTGAAAATTTTGGACTTTAGAGAACATTTCCCCCAACTATTTCAGCGAACACTTTTCTCATAAGCTGCTCCATGAAAACAGGGAATCATACTCATTCACATATGCTGCCTGTGACTATTACCTCCACTACTCAAATGCCACTTTAAGTTAATGCTTACTCTTGCTCTAGGTCTAAGCCACGGCTAAATACACTACCTGCATTATTATCCACTGTTCATGGCAATGCTCATCATTAGCAGTAGTAATAGTGTCACCATCATGATTGTATTAGTTATCTATTGCTGTGCAAAAATTGCTCTAATACCAGATTAAAACAATAATTATTTAATATCTCTCATAGTATCTATGGGTTAGGAATATGGGAGATGCTTGGCTGGATGATTCAGTCTTTCATGAAGTTGCCCTCTAGTCCTCTGAAGGCTTGATTGAGGCTTGAGGATCCCTTGCCAAGGGGGCTTTCTCATGCCTGCCATGTTGGTGCTGGCTTTTGGCTAAAGGCCTCAGTTGCTCTCTACATGGGCTTTTCTGGAGGCCTCCTTAAGGGGTCCCATGACTTGGTGGCTCGCTTCCTCCAGAGGGAGCCAGCCAAGAGAGGGAGGAGGAAACAATGTCGTTTATGACCCAGCCTTGGAAATCATTTCTGCAATATCTTTCTGACTTACACAGATCAGCCCTATTCAATGAGCAAAGGGAATACAGGAGTGGAGGATAGTTGGGGGCCATTTCAGATGTGGGCTATCATGATCATTATTTTGTTTTACAGATGAGGGAGCTAAAGTCAGAGAGGTGAGGGTCATTTGACAAAGAATTAGTAATAGGAAAAGATGGGGTTTTAACCCAGATACTCTGATTTAGAGAGAGCAGTTTTTCAACTATTCTATATTTGCCTCCAATAGGTAGGCTTTTTCTTATGTCACATAGATATTAGTGTAATAAATGGTCTGATAAATCCTCCTGTAATAAAAGTGCTTTGCAAACTTATTTGGGCATGGGACTTGTGGTGGTTTGGAACTGTATGTATTCCAGAAAAACATGTTCTTAAGTTGAATCCACTCCTGTGAGTGGATTGTAAGTAGGACCTTTTGAAGAGGCTACTTCAGTTAACATTTGACTCACCCCATTCAGGATAGGTCTTAATGTATTACTGGAGTCCTTTTTAAACAGAACAAATAGAGAGAGAGAGAAGCAAGAAATGAAAAGCAATAAAACTGGGAAGAGAAGGGAGAGACAAACAGATGCTGCCATGTGCCTTGCCATGTGGCAGAGGACCCAGAGATCACCAGCAGCTAGTGCCAGTCTTTGGGAAGAAAGCATCACCTTGATGATGCCTTGATTTGAACATTTTTCTGGCCTCAAATTATAAGCTAATAAATTCCATTGTTTAAGCCAACCCATTTCATAGTATTTGCTTAGAGTAGCCTAGGAAACTAAAATAAGTTTTGGTACCAGGAGAGTGGGGTGCTTCTATTGCAAGTACCAAAAATGTGGAAATGGCTTTGGAATTGGTAGAGGCTGGAAGAATTGTGAGGTGCTTGATAGAGAAGGCCTAGATTGCTTTGGTGAGACTGTTGGTAGAAATATGGATGCTAAAGGTACTTCTGATGAGGCCTTTGAAGGAAATGATGAATGTGTTACTGGAAACTGCTAACGGTGATCTTTGTTTTAAAGTGGCAGAGAACTTGGTACACTTGAGTTCTTATGTTGGATGGAAGGCAGACTTTGAGGGTGATGAACTTTCATATTTAGCTAAGGAGATTTCCAAGTGAAGTGTGGAAAATGCTTCCTGGTTTTTCCTTGTAGCATATAGTAAAATGCAAGAGGAAAAGGATAAATTGAGAACGGAACTCCTGGGAACAAGGAAACCCGAAATTGGTGGTTTAGAAAATTCTGAGCTTCTGGAAAGTGAGTTCCCAGAGAATAGTCTTCTACGTGAGGGTTTAACTGGACACAGTTCCTGTCAACCATTTCAGTGTGTGTCAGGATTGTAAACGCAGTTAACCAGAAAGGATCTGTGGAAAGTTCTTTTGTCTGATGGTTTGGACCCCTGTGCACTACATGCAAAACTGACAAGTTTTCGCGAGAGTTGTGTGAATGGAACCACTGCCAGCCTGGACTAAAAGGGACAGAAAAGGGGCTGAGTGAAGGAAAAAGCACTTCAAGGGCAGGGTCATGGAAGCTGAAGTCTGGACCAAAGACATCTTCTTAGGCCAAGAGAGTGAGCCCACCCATGTGTGTGGAAAGGGTGAGTCTGACCTGGTACTTGGAGAGGGTGGGACTTCTACCCCATTTTTTCAGGAAAATGCTGCTGCCCCAGTTTTCAGAGAGGGTGGAATGCATGCCCTGGATATTGCCAAGAGTCTCACCACCACTCCATTATTCTGAGAGTGTTGAGCCTGTACCTCAAGGACTGCGGTTAGTCTGGTCATCACCCCAATGTTTGGAGAGGGTCGAGCCTTCATCCCAGTGTTTGGGAAGAGCATGGCCACTGTGCCAGCACTTGGAAGGGCCAGGGCTGCTGTTCTATCAGACCTAAAGGACAAAGCATCAATCTATAAATGACTCTTAGACCTTGAAACATAATGGAATATGCCCTGCTGGGTTTTGGAATTGTTTTAGACCTGTGCTCCCTGTTTTCCTTGCAATTTCTCCCTATGGTAATGGAAATGCTTATCCTATGCTTGTCCCTCCTTTGTATATATTGAAAGCAGATAACTTGCTCTAAGTTTCACACATCCACAGACAGAGGGGAATTGTGCACCAGGACAGACCACAGCCATAACCAATTTTGATGACTTTATACTAAACCTTGTTTCTGAAATGACTTAAGACTTTTGAGACTTTGTGATGGAATGAGTGTATTTTGCATGTAGAAAGAGCATGTCTTTTTGGAGTTCAGAGGGTGGAGTGTGGTGGTTTGAAGCTGTATGCTCCCCAGAAAAACATGTTCTTACATCCAATCCATTCCTGTGATTGTGGGCCCATTGCAACTAGGACCTTTTGATGAGGCTGCTTCAGTTGTATGACTGAGAGAGAGAGAGAGAGAGAGAGAGAGAGAGAGAGAGAGAGAGAGAGAGAGAGAGGGAGAAAGGGGGAGAGGGAGGGGGGGGGGAGAGGGGGAAGAGGGGGAGAGGAGGAGAGGGAGGAAGGAGGTAGCAAGAAGTAGACAGCAAGGAAACAGGGAAGAGAAGGGAGAGACCAGCAGATACCTCCATGTGCCTTGTCATGGAGCAGAGGAACCAAGGATTGCTGGCAGCTGGTCTTTGGGAAGATTGCCTTGATTATGCTTTGATTTAGACATTTTCCTGGCCTCAAACTGTATGCTAATAAATCCCCTTTGTTTAAGCCAACTCATTTCATGGTATCAGATTAGTGCTTAGGCTTTCCTGGCCATGCTGCCTATCTCTGAGAAGTGCCATGGAATCTGTTAAGCAGTCTAAGAAACTAAAACAGGGCTCCTTTAAAAATTTTCTCTTCTGTTCTCTCTCTCTCTCTCTCCCCCTCCTTCTTTCTCTCTCACTTTCCTCCCTTCTCTCCTCCCCCTCTCTTTCTTTTAAATAGAATATCTACTAACATCTCAAGGAGCACATTTGGAGAAATGCTACTGCAGGAACTAGGAAGAAATGAAAATTGTAAAATATGGCAAAGAAATGAAGAAAATGGTATTTTGAGGTGGACTAATTTGATAAGTGTGCAATATAGATTGGTAAGGAAAGGGACCAGAGAGGCAGGCAGATATATTTGAAGACTTTAGTTAAAACAACATCAACAACAGCAAACAGAGGGAATGAAAAGCAAGGGACAGTTGCATACTCTTTGAAAAGGAAAAAAAAAATCCAAGGAAAAGAGTTAGAGATGATGCCAACTGGTGAAAAGGGGGAGACCATCTATACAGTACAGGAAGGAGGTCCACTGCAGATATAGAGTCCCCATGGTTTTGCAATTGATTGGATACATGGTGTTGGGATAGAGTTGGAAAAGCACCTATAGAGTGGCCAATGCATTAAATGTGAAATCAGCTCCTGATATCTTGCTTGTAAGCAATGGCTATTAAAAAAGAGGAAACCTTACTGCATCAAGATGGGCTGGTCCTGCCCTTTTTTGATTCAAAAACTGCTTCTCTATAAGGATAAAGAAAGTATATGGAGTGTGACCATGAGTGCAAATCTCTTGAATGAATTCCCTGTTCTGCCAGTGTCTCAACATTGGGTCAAGTACAGGGCCATCTTCACTATTTGAATTGGCCCCAACCTTTTACGTAATCAGGGACATACTTGGGTAACCACTTGGCACAATTCCCCAGAGGAGCTCTCTGTGAATCCATAACAAACTGTGTCAGTCACATAAATACTCTTGCTATTCCAGATTGTTTTTTTGGAGCGGAAAACAATTTTCTGTACATTTTCAGATTAGTGCTTAGGCTTTCCTGGCCATGCTGCCTATCTCTGAGAAGCGCCATGGAATCTGTTAATGGCTCAATGCCAATGCTTTCCTTGATCCCCCTCACTGGAAACAAATCTTCCCTTTCCCCAGTGTCTTGCCTTTTGTACTTGTATTAGAGTGTCAATCTGAGCCCATCTTAAATCACAACTATTTGTGCACATTATTGTCTCCTTAACTAGATTGTGGGCATGTGTTCAAGGCCAAAGGCAGGTGTCTCATTTGTTCTTCTAGCCTTGGATTGCACAAAGTGGGTCTTCTAGTTGAATCGAATATCAGAATTTTAAAAAGGCCCTGAAACTCTCATAAGGATAAGAAAGCTGAGAGACTATGATGGCTCATAAATAGATTTTAGGACCACAATAAGACAGAAAAATGATGTTTATGCTTTTACAACATATTTATGTGCCAGAGCAATACAAAGCTAGGTGTACTTCCATCTGTTGATAAAATAAAGGTAGCAGATAGCTGTCAACTTTTTAACATACGTATCTAAAAAGATTTCTGTGGCATGGGGAATTTAGAAAATAAGAATGCCAGAGACAGAACTGGCATGATTGCTTTCACTGTAGCAACAGAAAATGCTGGGTACTCACTTTTCCAGTCTTCTCTGCAGCTAGGACATGGGCAAGAGACCCCAGCCAGACTTTGAGTGGGATCTTAGTTTGGGATTTCCCAAGAGCAGACCTCAAGTCAAGGTCTTCAGCTCATTTTTTTGATTTGGGAAGTAGTCCCGGGAATCTCAAGTAGAGGAATGGGGGAATTGAGAGGGTGTGGAGAAAAGTCCATTGAAGGGAGTGTGAATGAGTGGGCTACTGCTATAGGCAATTGCTGAGGACCACCTGAGGAATCCTGTACAAGGCATATTATTTATCCACCAAATCCCCTCCATCATTGGATGAGGTTTTTCCCAATGAGTTGGCTAAGTTAGCTCCTAGGGCATTAAAGAAAGTTCTCCCACAGCAAAGTAGAGTGATAAGAGAGATGGGAATCCCAACCTGCTGGGAATTGTCCACTGTAGTTGCAGAACAAATCCAAAGTGGGCCAAGTGGTATGGGGCGGGACATCAACAACAACTGCTTCACATAGAGCGCTAGATGCAAAAAGAATGGGACAGTGGGAGAATCTTCCCTGGTGATGAAGTCCTTGGGTGAAACATCCATGTTCTGGGAACAGCATCGGTATCCAGGGTAGAGGGCTAAAGGAGTTGGTGATACACTTTGAGGTTATTTCATTTAATCCTCACAGCAGCTTCATATACGGTAGAAAGGAAAACAGAACCTTAGGGAAGAAAAATTATCTTGTCCAAGATCATGCAACTACTAACTGTAAAGATGTTTTCATTCAAAGAGTATATAACAGGTAGTCAACAAATGGTAGCTGCTCTTAATATTTAGAGGCAATTAAGATTATAATAGCAACACTAATGATAGCTCTTTTGTATGTAGAACACGTGTCAATGTGCTTTCCCAAACAGTCCATTTATCTTGCTTCATTCAAGGGGATATATTTCTAGTCTCTTTTCACAGTGACGTAAACTGAGGCTCCAACATGCAATAATTTGCTCAGGCAGCCTTGAAATTACAGTCTGAGTCTTTTCCCAGGGTCTTTGCCTCCCTGCCTCCCTATAGACAGATGTGTATGCTGTACAAACAGTGCAGTTCATTTGCCTTGTAGGTGTAAGCCTTTCCGTCTTCAATTCCCATGAAACATTTCATGAGGTTAAAGTATCTGTTGGCAGAAGTTTTAGAAAACCGCACTGTTACAAGGTAAACACACAACTTTTGTACATATTCTAGTCTCCCTGGTTGCAGGATGGAGTTAGCAAACAGTCTGTGTAATCACCTACCATCCTCCAGGGAGAAGAATGATTTACAGGGGATGTGAAATCTGGAGAAATGGTTCTGTAGAGAACTATAGCCCTTTTAAAAGAAGTCTCTGGTTGTTACAATGGGATGTGTATGAGTTTTCTCTCAGGGTTTAAAAGAAAACAAAGTTAGATTTTTAAAAAACCATTACATAGCCTGAATATGTGGGTCTATACATTTGATTTCATGTGTTTTCACTCATTTTAGAAAGACCAGTGGTTAAGAGGAATAAAATAATTTTTTTTTTTTTTAATTTTAGCAAATCCTGGGCATCACAAAGGAAACGTTAGGGATTTTGACTGTACATGTCCCCATAATGTAGAGAAATGTGTAGTTCTGCCAAGGCAGGTGATGTGAGGGGAAGGATGGAATGCATCCCTCGAATCAGTTTTTGTCATCAGCCCCCAAATACACTGAGGAGCACACAGTTTTCAATGTGGAGGGAATCATCAGGTCAATTAGGTCATCACCTTTGTTCTTTTGACCATTCATTTTTTTTTCTGATGCTCCTAGGATAAAAATGAATGTGAGGAGTAATTAAATTTTGGGCCTAAATGATCAGACTTTCAGAATTGGGATTAAAAAAAATCCTCCGGGGTTTGTTTCTGATATAAAAATCAAATCAAAAGGGGGTAGGAACAGAACAGTAAAACAAAATTGTTTTAGAAACCAGTACCAAATAACATACACAGAATTGCTCACTTGGAATCAATACGTACTACAAAGCACCAGAAAGTGATTGTGGGCTGGTTAAGGCTGTATCGAGGTGAAGCTTTACACATACACATGTTGAGTAGCACTGGGCTATCCTACTTAACTCTTTCAGTTATCTGTTGTTGCCTAGTAAAATACACTGAACTTAGTGGTTTAGAACAATAAACATTTCATTATTTTGCTCCCAAATGGCATCAGCCGGGGAGGCTCAAATGGGGCTGGGGGATCCACTTCTAAGACGGCCTCAGCCATGTGACTGGCAAGTTGGTGCTGGCTGTCAGCTGGAAGCTCGGAGCTCTTCCACTGTAGCTTGTCGACATGGCTAGGTTGCACATCTCACAACGTGGCCGTTTCAGGGTAATCAGACTTCTTCTATGGTGGCTGACCTTCCCAAGAGTGCAAAAGCAGAAGCTGTTAGCGTTTGTTAAGACTGAGGCACAAAATGGGCATATCATCATTTCTGCTACACTCTGCTGGTCAAAGCCAGTCACTAGGCACCCAGGTTCAAGGAGAGGGGACTACAAATGAGTGACAATACCTGGAGGTATCAATAATCAAAGGAAGTCTATTGCACTAGCTCTGTGTATTATGATTTAGGAACAATTTATGCCCTTTCCTTTAGCAATTTGGTTTGTGTGCAGGCTACCAAGATGTAAAATCGATGCTCTACGATAGTAACCTGGAAAGGTGTTTTAGTTTTCTGGTTGCTAAAACAAATACCATGCAATGAGTTGGCTTAACAACAGGAGTTTATTGGTTCACGATTTTAGATGCTAGAAGGCGTGCTTTCTCCTGGGGTAGATATCTTTTGACTGGCTGGCAATCTTTTGGGGTTCCTTGGCCTTTCTGTCACATGGTAGCATCATCATCTCCTTTTTCTTCTGGATTCTGTTGACATCCTGCATCTTGCTTCTCCCATGGCTTCTCTGTGTCCAATTTCCTTGGCTTATAAGGACATCAGCCATATTGGATTGGATTAAGGGCCACCCTTATTCAGTTTGGGCACACCATACTAATAACATCTCCAAAGGTCCTGTTTACAAATGGGTTCACACCCATGTGACCAGAGGTTGGGACCTGAACATGTCTTTTGGGGAGGCCATGATTTAATACCCAACAGAAGGAGTGTGCATGTATCCTTGGAGTCTGGGGAAGGACAATGGTGGGAAGAAGGTGTGGGATTAGGAGTTTGTGAGATGCTGGGCTGATACTGCCTGACAAATGATGTGCTCTAAAAAATCTTTGGCTTTACCTGTTCACATTGCCCAAAATGCCAGGAACAGCATGAGGCCTATTAACTACTGGAAGTGAATGTTTGACATAAGTTATTTGAATAATGGCGCACAATGTCTTTGCAGGGGCAAACAATGGAGATTTTAAGTGATTAGATTTAAACACATAGTACTAAATCCTCTATTTCTCTGAAAGAGTTGTGGAGCCATGAGTAAAAATTCTAGTATACTATTATTGGTCAAAAGTCAAAATATACACAGCATCTTTTTTTTTTTTTTTTAGGTGGGGGACAATTGTAGCTTAGGAGGGGAAGAAAATTTCTTGTATTACAATTCAGGCCAATATACCTCCATCAAACATAGTTATCCTTGCCAGCATCATTAAAATTTGATAATTTGTTGCTTAACTCTCTGGAAATATATCAAACTTAGGGGCTCTACCCTTGCTAATAGGACTTGATCAAAGTTTCAGGCTCTATAAGCTCCCTGATTATTCCCATAATTAAGAGTTCTGTCTGATGTTAATTTCCCTAGGGACTACCCAACTCCTTGGAAGGGATATTTCCTAATTTATGATACCTTGTTAGTGAGGACTTCTGTAGCATCAGGGAAAAGTTGCTAAGCATATGTAGCCTGAGTCATGACAAAATGAGCACGGCTAACAATTATTGAGATCTTTCTATTTGCCACACAGTATGTAAAATTATGAGCATAATCCCCATTTTTTTTTTTTTTCAAAAGAAAGCATTGAAATACAAAACAACTAAATAAGTGAATGATCAGTGGTCATAAAGCTAGTAAGAGGCAAAGTCAGGATTCCAACCTATGCAGCTAAAGTACAGGGTATTAAAGCCTGTAGGACCATAGGCAATGGCACTACATTCTAGATGGGTGCTTCTCAAAGCGTGGTCCATGGACCAGCAAGATCAGGACCCCCTGGAAACTTGCGAGAAATGTAGAATCTCAGGCCCCACCCCAGACCCAATGAATCAGACACTCTGGGGGTAGGGCCCAGTAATTTGTGTTTTCTCCCTGCATGTGATTCTGATGCATGTTCAAGTGAGAGAATCTTTGATTTTGAATTCAAGAAAAGTGATTATGAATTATAAGGCTCATTGATTAAGGTTATGATGCTATGGTCCTCTCAAGTCATCCTCTACTCTTCAAAAACCAACATATTTCAGAGAAATGATCTACCCACATTCAAGTGAACTTTCCAGCCATAGCTTGACTTAATGTTCCTGTCTTTCACTTTGTGCTTGGAATCAGAATTTGCTCTATTTCCCGACTCTCCAGTTGGTGGTTCTATGCTTCACTGTCCGTGTATTAAAATATAGATAATGATGCTTGTTCTCTTCCCTCACAGAAATAGTCTAAGAATTAATGAGCTATATTAAACTCTTTCAGTTCCTGGAAGAAAGGCAGTATATAAATACTATATGAATATTTTAAATAGGTTAACATTTTCTATATGAATAAAAGCCTTTTTTTTTCTTTTGATGATTAAGCATATTGCTTTTTCTCAAAAGAATTTTTTGATTTTTTTAAAAAATATCTTCCTTAAAGACACCAACCAAATTTCTTTCTCAGCACCAGAGGGAAGAATACCAAGATGAGAAATCTCTTTTTCTGAGAAGAGCTGAAGTTTTGAGATTCCTGGTTTTACCAGGGATGAGAGGCAGCAGGGTGTGGTAGCTGGAACATTGGGTTAGGACTCCAACAATGCCAAGTTTAAGTTCTCTGTGCTACTATATATTTACCATCTGGGGCAGCCTTTCTCTCCTTTTTTTGCCTCAATTTGTTTAAGGTTTAAAGGTGACAATATAGCACAGAGTTAATGAGCATGGGCTTGCTTCCAAAAACCTAGGTGTAAATCCTGCCTTGGCCCATCATAGCTGCCTAACTTTAGGTTTTTTACTTACCCTCCCTGATCTTCTGTCTCCTCATGAGTATAATAAGGATAGTGATAGAATTAAACAAGATAAGGAATCTAAAGTCAGCTCAGTGCCAGGCACTCAATAAGTACTAGCTAACGTTATTAATAAAAATAAAAATTCAGGTGTAAACTAATCACAAAGAGGCCTTGCTGATTTGGAATTTTAGGACACTTTCTGAGGTTTCTTCACAGAATCCTTCATTGCTTTCTTTCTTAAGGATTCAATATTCATCATGCATTTATTGAGTACCTACTATATGCCAAGACCATTCGAAGTACTAAGTATACTGCAGTGAATATAGATAAACATCTCTGCCCTTGAGGAGGAGGAGCTTACATGCAAAGAGCAGCTGGCCTTTCTTGAACAAACTATTCTAGGTACATAGAATCACTCAATAATACATCCTGGTTTGGTAACTGAAAAATCTTCAACCTGGATAGGAAACTAATTTTCTTAGTCTGCACTATTCAAAGAGATGATTTTAAAAATCTTCCTTTGATGAGTATTCATTCTGCTTTTTTTTTTTTTTTAATTGGGGGCTCACCTCTCAGTAAATGTGTAAGGGACTGTGGGAAGAAGGTGGGTGTCCCTACTTCATCTTGCCTGAATTGAAGGAAGATTTGATATGTTAGGGAAGATTGGGAAGAAGGACATGGCAGCTTGATTAACGGGAAGCAAAAGACATTTTGAAATCCATCTGTTTAGTTGCCAATCCCTGTTTTAAAAAAGAAGAAAGGGGTTTTGAAAAATTCAGCCTGTGTAATTTTTTTGTGTAGCTAGAGGTTTTGGAAAATCTGAAATGATGTTGTTCCAATCTGTTCGGAAGAGGGAGGGAACCTTTCTGGATTCAGACAGGAAATCTTCTTCCTAATGCTTTGTCTCCATGGCACAGGAACAATAGTGCCAGATCTCAGCTGATGGAAATATTTAAGCAGGAAGGAGCACACTTCTTTTATTTCTTACAACATAAATTAAACATCGCAGTAGGCATCAGGCTGGAAAAAGTTACAGGAACCTAAGGTACTTCCAGCAATTTATTATATGCAGTCTGGCCAGCAGGTTCAGAGTAGCAGTGAGATCACCAGCAGGTATGGTACCCCGGCTGATTCCCAGACACAGATAGGCTGGGACTCAGAAGGGTAATTGTTCTGGCTCCAGATGCTGTATTGAATCCAGCCTACTCAGCTCTAGGGACAGGAACTGGAAATACAGACAGAGAGAGGACCAAACAGCCTTATCAGCAACGCACAGCCATGATGAGCCATGGTCAGGAAAAGCTGGGAGGTGTCAAAACCAGAGGCCAGGCTGGGCCAGTGGAGGAAGTGGTGAAGCAGAACCCAGGCTAGAGCAGAGGCTGTGCCAGTGTGCTTATCCACATGGGAAAAAGTGTGTGGTTATGATGAGACCTGCTGGCAATACAGAGGTCAAGTCCAGATTGTCACGCCAAGTTGGAGACCAGTTTGGTGTCCAAGGAGACATCAGGGTGTAGTGGATATTAAGGTAGAATTCAGAACACTTGGGTTTTAATCCCAATTAATAATGTGATAATAGTTATATTTTAAGAAGTTTTTATCATTTGTCAGGCACTCATTCATAATCACCAAATCTTTATTGAACACTATTCTAGGTGCTGGGACTTTAGTAAAATAAAAGTGGCAGAAATCTCTATCCTCATGAAGGCTACACTCTGGTGAGGGTGGGTAGAGATGGACAAATAAATAATACATTGAAGTACATGGTATGTGAGATGGTGATGAGCACTATGGAGAAAGTAAATTAGGGGAGGTCAATAGGGAGTGCTGGGTGCAGGGAGAGTTGTAATATTAAATAGGATGGTCCAGGAAAGCCTCAGCAAAAGCTACCATTTGAACAAAGTCCTCAAGGAGGAAGGGAGTGAACATGGTAGATGTTGGGAGAAAAAGTCTTTCTGCTAGAGGAAATAGCAAGTGCAATGGACAGGAGGCTGGAGCATACCTGGTTGGTTAAGGTTGAGTAAATAGGCCAGCAAGGCAGCAGGGGAGTGAGCAAGGGGGAAGGGTGGAAGAAGATGAGGTGGGAAAGATAATAAGGGGCCAGATCACTCCCGGAGGGCTTGCTGCCCACTGTAAGGACTTTGATATTTGTTCTGAATGGAATGGGGAGCCCTTGGAGGTTTTGAGCAGAGGCGTGATATGACCTGAATTCCATGAGCACAGAATCACTTCTGTAGCCACACTGAAAACAGACTCACATGGAAGCAAGGGCAGAGGAGGGAGACCTTTAGGAGACTATTGGAATCATCCAGGAGAGGGATGATTGGGGGTTGGCCAGGGGAGGTTGGGAGAAGCGATGGGGTTCTGGAGGTATGCTGAGACACTACTAGAATGTACTAATGGGATGAATGTGATATATAAAAGAAAGGAGACAAGGATGCCTCCAAGGCTTTTGACCTAAAAACTGGAAGCATTTTCTGACATGGTGTAATGCTAATTATTTGACATACATTACACAACCCAATGGCCCAGCCCTATAAAGTAGGTAATATTATTACACTCATTTTATAGATGAAGACGCTGAGTCTTGCAGAATTTAAGTAAATTGCGTAAGGTCATGTCACTAGTAAGTACCTGAGATAGGATTTAGACATAAGTCTTTGATATTTATAATTCCAGATTCTTAACTTCCAAAGCTCCAGTTTTTTTTTTTCCTCTGTAAAAAGGATCTTATTATCTGATTTACCGCCATAGGAATATATATATAAAAAAGCTATATAAATTATAATGTACTGTACAGCTCTGTATCACTTCTCTATTGTTACCTAACAGACAACCTCAAACTTAAAGATTTAAAATCACAGTAATCTATTATTATCACTGCTCCATAGTTCTGGAGGTTGACTGGGCTCAGCTAGATGGTTCTTGCCCAGGTCTCTCACATACTTTCTGTCGGATGGTGGTGGGTCTGGTATCATTTCAAAAGCTTCCTCACCTACCTGTCTGGTAAGTGCCTCAGCTGGGACTGTCAGTCAGAACACATACACAGGGCCTTTCCATGTGGCCTGGGCTACCTCATATATGGCATCTGGGTTCTCAAAACAGGCATCCCCAAATAGAGAAAATAGGGTAGAAGCCTGGAAAGTCACATAGAATCTCTATAGGCATACTCTATTGATGGAGGAAGTTGCAAAGTTCCACCCAGGTTCAAACAGAAGTGATACAGACATTGCTTTTTGATGGGAGACTGGTACATTCACATATTAGGAAGAGCATATGGGATGCGAGATATTGTTATGGCCATCTTTGGAAAATTTAATCTACAACAAACTAAAAGATATTATTATAAAGGAAGTTCAAGGCAAGACAGTTTGACAAAATTAGACAAATTGGGTTTTAGGTTTAAGCCATGAACAAGTAAACAGAGACAGAAATTTTAGACCAGGTAACTAGAAACAGCCTTTCAGGGCCACAGCATAGAAAGCAGGCAGCATTACACAGATGATGATGGATGTGTGGGCCCTGATCAGGAAAATTCTGCTTAATGCTAAATTTTTTTTCTTTATGATTTGTTCTTAATCTTGTAAAAAGAGTCACAGGTACTACATATTATAGAAAAAAATAAAAGCTGCAGGGAAGCATAACAGAAAAACAGTTACGCATCACCCCACAACTCTACCAGAATCAATGTTAATATGCTGGTGTATCTGATTCTATTCTGATACAGTGTAGTGTGTAAGTGCTTTGAGCTTGGAAATCCCACAGACCTGGGTTTGAATCCCAGTTCTCTCTCTTTAAACTCTATGATCTTGAGCAAGTTACTTAACTTTTCTGTGTCTCAATTTCCCAGTCCAGAAAATGGTGATAATAATGAAATATCCTGTAATGTGTTTTGTCCAGGGACTGGGAAAGTATAAATTATCAATGCATCCTAGCTTGTAAAATCATTATTAAATAAATACATAATTATTTTACCAAAATGATATAATTTACAAAAGCAGCATGCTAAAAAATTATGTTACAATATCATATTATTTTAACATAATTTTATCTTGAACATCTTTCTGTATCACTCTAGAAAAGACACCTATATCATTGTGTTTATGATTTGTTCAATAAACAAATGAATATTGACCCATTTCTTGAAGTGGATTTGCTGGACACAAATTTACCCATCCATTTTTTTGTTTTTTAAAAATTTATTTTACACTTCATTATGAAAATTTTCAAACCGACAGAAAATTAGAAAGGATGGTACAATGGACATCCATATATGCCTGACATCTATCTTTAACCTGTTAACATTTTGCCATATTTGCCTAATCTATACTATTCTTGTGTATTTTGAAGTAAAGTATGCATCGTGGCATTTTACTTTATTAGTTAGCATGCATTTCATAAAGACAAGAACATTTTCCTACATCACCATGATACCATTATGATAACTAACAAAATTAAGTATAATCCCATAACACACAGTCAGCTCAAAAATTTCCCAATTGTCCAAAATATCTTTTACAACTAGTTTTTCCCAACCAGGATCAACCAAAGACCAGACATTGCATTTGGTTGTTGTGTCTCTTAAGTGTCTTTTAATCTAAAGCAGTTCCTACCACCTTATTTCCTTCTATGACATTGACTAGTTGAAGAGACTGTGGCAATATGTGCCACTTCTCCGAAGTAAAATTGTTGGACCCAAAGTCCACCCTGGTTTTAGGTACCTATCTTGGTGTGAGCAAGTAACAGCCAGTAAGTATGGGCTGCTCCAAAGTGAGGCTGTACTTGGAAGATACCCTAATTCTGAAGCTTGGCTCCAGGAGCCACTGGGGAGGTCCCAGTCTTCCAGTAGGGACTCAGGGGTTTGTTCTTCAGAACAAGGTTTCCTTAGCCTAAGGGTAATGACTGTAAACTAGTTCCAGAAATGACACTGGGTTAATGGAAAAGGTGGCCTGAAGTGCAGCATTAGGGAAGAAGGTATTTCGGATGTCTTCATCCTACGTCATCTTCAGACATGAAAAAGTCTCTTCTGGGTAGATTTGCATTCCTGTTGGTGAGATGTGTGGGAACAGATCTTTATAGTCAGAGGTGTGTGGTCAAAGAGACTTTTGCTGAGAAGTGGGCAGGTCTCTTAGTTTCCAGGAAAGAGCTTCTCAAACGCACGTAGACATAAGAACTTAGGGGAGTTTGTCAAAACCAGAGGTCTCCTGAGATTCTGATTCAATATGGTAGATTGAATCATGACTCTCACAAAGACTGCTCAAGTCCTAACCCCTGGTCTTCAAAAGTTCTGTTTGGAAGAGACCAAACTGAATCCAGATAGGCCTTAATCTGGTATGACTGGAGTCCTTATAAGGAAAGGAAATTTAGACATGGAGGTACAAGCCACAGGAGGAAACAGAAAGAGACAGACCGCCATGTGACAGAGGCACAGAATGAGTGTCAGTAAGCAGCCACCAGAGCACAACAGACTTCAGAGAAGGCATGGTCTACCAATACCCTAATTTTGGACTTCTAGCCCATAAGCCATGAGCTAATAAATTCCTATTGGTTGGGCAAACCAGTGTGTAGTATTTTTAATAACAGCTTTGGCACATTAAGAGCATAGGTGAAGCCCAGGAATTTTCTTTTCTTAACAAAAACCCAAAGAGATTCTGACTCAGTTGGCCCAAGGCCCATATTTGAAAGAAATCTTGTTAAGGGAACTTCAGTTTACTTGCCAGCATTGGGTAACACTTTATAGCACTTACTATGTGCGAGGCATCTTTCTAAGTGCTTTATACATATTAACCCATCTAATTCTCACAATAACCCTATGAGCGAGATGCTATTTGTACTCATATTTTATAGATGAGGAAATCGAGGCTCAGAGAAGCTGAATAGCTTGACTACTGCAAGCAGGTAGCTAAGTAAAAATATAGTACATTTTGGATATGGTGGCTGTGAAATTTAAATGAAGAAAACCTTCAATTGATTTGTAAATTCAAGAATTCTTAGTGTAGGGGTTGTTACTACTATTTGGTGCAAGGAATATTTCCCATTATGGTCAAAGAGTTATATCTGAAGTAGTCTTTATTTGACATTCTATTGAATCTGAGGTCGACTGTCTAGAGAGTGGATGAATACTTGGCAAATAGAGAGCACTCATACTTTTTAATAAATGAATAAATATGTTTAATATATTCCAACACTCTGCAAATATTGGTCCTTAATCTCTTACACTGAAGACCCATTTCTGTATGTCCACTCTGGGGTTTTCTGCCTGGTTCGGTTCTGCTCTGACCACACAATACTACTGAGAGTGCAGACGTCCAGTTGACCAATCATGGCAAATTTGGATTGCCTAGTGGCCTTTCTGCCTTTGTTCTCTCCTGTCCACCTGCTGTATTGATAGAGTGGGCAAATCTTTGAACTTGGAGTCATCAATTCAGAGTCCTAGTACTGATTAAATTACTAGTCATTGTGAGACCACAGACTGGTCCTTTAGCCACTCACGGCTTCCAATTTCTTCACATCAAAAATGGTGTTTAAAAGCACAGGCTTGTGTTCAAGTTTCAGCTCTGACGTCAGGGAAATAGCTTAAATTCTTTGATTCTGAGTTGTCTCCTCCATCAAATAAGGCTCTGTTGCCCAGAGGTTAACAGAGAGGACTTTGGAGACATTCTACCTGGGTTTGAATCTCAGCTCAATCATTTATCAGCACTATGAATCTTGGGAACGTATATTTACCCATTGTAAAACGGGGCTATTAATAATGTCTACCTTAGAGGGTTGGTGTGGGGGTAGAATGAGTAAGTAGAGGTAAACATACTTTAGCACAATGCCAGCACATAGTAAGTGTTGATGGTGGTTAGCCATGCTGCTGCTATTGGAAAGCGTCTGAGCAACCCACTTTTAGAAAGGTTAAGAGAATGTCTGTAAATTATTTATTATAATTCTGGGAGTTTAATAAGTGCTCCATAATAGTAATTGTTATTAACACTATTACCAAAAGATGAGGTTGAACTCAGAGATTTACCAAAGCCTTACCAGTACTAACTTTCTATGATTTGAAACAAAACAAAATGAAATAAACGACCTGTCATTTTAACTTTGAGAGATGTGGTTCCTTCACAAGAAATAACCACGTGTTGTTTCCCAGGCTGTTCGGGTGATGAGGTGCCGTGAACTCAGGGTTGCCTTCCAGAGAACAGGCTGTCGGCTTTAAAGGTGAGGATTGATATAGATGTTTCCAGTGAGAAATTTCAGTACCTGAAGATTAGACCTGATCATCGAGATTCGCTATTCTTTCAACTAATGGAAATGTCACTCCTTTTGAGTGTTGCTATATTATTCAATTTGGGGATAAGAAACACACAAGTCTAATGAATCCTTTTAGTAACCAAAGTTGAGTCTTTGACTTTCCCATTCTGGCATCATTCTGGTGAACCTACTCAGTTCTCCCCTGTACCCTGGGAAAATTACCTAAATAGAGATAATATACAAGACACCCAGGTAAATTTGAATTTCAGATAAATAATGAATATTTTGAACATAAATATGTATGTATGTCTCAAATATTGCAAATATTTATTTGCTAAATCTGGTACCAGGCAGTGTTTATCAAACTTCACTACGCATATAAATCATCTGAGGGATTTTAAAATGCAAATTATGATTCAGTGGTTGTGATGAGATGTTGTTGCTGCGAATTTAAGGATCACATCTGAGTGGAAAGGGTGAAGGGTAGCTTCCCCCAAACTTGCCAGAGCAGAATAATCACCTGTGGTACTTGTGGAAAATACTGATAGTTTGTCCCCAGACAGATTCTCTGTGGGAGGGATGTTCCAAGGTTTATCAATTTCACCTGCTAGAGGCAATGGTTGATGGAAAGTATACCAGGCGAGTTTTATCAGACAAATTTAAGAAATAGCTGGTGTGGAGCAGTGGTTCTTAAACTTGAGTATACAGTTATTCCTTCCACATCAGGACTTTCCCCATCGCATTTTCGATATATCATGGGTTGGCACAAGAAATTAAATGGGAATTTTTTTTGGAGTTTTGTGGAAGCTGCAGATGACGTATGAAGTCCAGCAGATGATACAGAAAAAGTTTAGAAGCTCAAAAATGCATAAAATGTATGTACTGGTCTATATAATTTTACCTGTACAGTATATATTTTATTATTAACATAAATGAACAGCTACACAATTTTTTCTCTTAAAATTCAATTTGTAGTAAAATAACTGCCATTCTATACATTGGTTTGGCCATGCCATCTGTGTTTATGGCAATATCTCACAGGACATCTCACGGTGATCTCACAGTGATCTTTGCACCTGGAAATTCTTGTATCTTATGTCATTTAAACACCACAAACTCTATGATAATCATGGGTCCCAAGCGTAGTGTTCCTAGTGGTTTGGAAAGTGCTCTCAATAAACAGAAGAAAGTGATGAACTTGAAGGAAAAAGTAGAATTGTTAGATATGCTTCCTTCAGGCAAAATGGCTGCTGTGGCTGGCCGCCATTACAGCATTAATGAGTTGAGCTTAAGGCATTTCAAGAAAAAAAGAGAAGTAAATCTGAGAAGCCATTGCTGCAGCTATACCAACTGCAATGCATTTGCATAAACCACAAGATCTGCATCTCTCTCATAGAAAGTGCAACATTCTTTTGGGTGCAGGATTGTTATAAACAAGGCATTCCAGTAGACTCAAAGCATCATGCAAGGAAAGGCTAAGTCCTTACATGATTCCCTAAAGGAAAATGAAGGTGAAGGGTCTACCCTATGAATTTTTAGGCCAGCAAAGGCTTGTTTGAAAAATTTTAAAATAGGTTTAGCATATGCAAAAAAGTTTTCACAGATTTTTCCAGATTGTAGGGGCGCTGTGCCCCTAACCACCTGGTTACCTGGTAAACTTACTACCCTTACCCTTCCTTGCAAGTTTCTGATTTAGGAGATTGGGGTGGAGCCTGGGAGTTCACTTTTCTAACAAGCAGACATTCTTGAAGCTACCACCTTAGACAAGTCCCTTCACCTTCCCTTAAAGTGAGGACAATAGTAGCACACTCCTCATGTGGCTCTAATGTGGATTTCCTGAGCAAAGGAGACAAAAGCTCTTGAGAGATCCTGAGCCCTGTGTTAGATAAAGTGACTTGCATGATGAAATTTCCACAAGTTCTACAACAATGGTTTAAAGAGAAAAAAAAAAGTTCCTCTTATTCTATCTTTGCAAGATTCCAAAAATTATTTCATTCTCATCACTCTAGTGGTCCTTGTTAAATAGAGTGTTGATAGATCCAGTGAGGCCAGCTTCCTAAATGTAAATGGGGGGTGGGGTGGGGATGGGAAGGGAGACTGAAGATAAAATCTCCCTACTCTGCAGATGAAAAAGCAGTTGGAAACACCCCAAATCATCTGATTAAACCTTCAGTCTCCTGAGAAAGTGCTTTCTTGTTACAGGGAGGATTTCTGAGACACAAGTTACTTTGATGTCAATCATGTTAATAAACACATAAATAAATTGTGAAAAAGGAGAAATCAATAGCTTTGCTTACAAAGTCCCTTAAAGCACTTATGAGACTGATTCTTTCTGCCTTATTAGAAATATAGAACTTAGACAATCCAGGGACATACACTGTCAAAAAAAATGTAACTTTCTCTATATAGCAGGTCTATAGGGTTTCCCCATTCAAAACCAATGCTCTGTTATTTTCTCTCTCTTTCCTGAAATGGGATTTAAGCAAGGGCTTGAAGGTTTGTATATAATCTAGGATGATAAATTGATGGCTTATTGTCATAAGTAGCAGATGAGAGCATCTTTTGGGAAGTCTGAGAAACCAGACCTGGGAGGTTGTTTCTGCTGTTGTGTGCTCTTGGGAATGCTATGGGAGTTTAGTCTCCCTTGCAGCAGGTTTAAGACTAAGCAGAAGAGCATAATCCCTGGAGAATGACATTTGCAATCAGAATCCTGTGTTCAAAACCCAGCTTGGCCATACCAGCTATTTGACCCTGGTCAAGTTATTTAAAACTCTGGGTCTTGGTTTCCTTATCACTTACAGATCGGAACAAATAAATAGAAAGGTAACCTCAAATGATTCTGGGTAAAATGCCCTTATTCAAAATAAACCTCATATTTTGATCCGCTGGTTGGAAAGAACAAAGAAATGAAGAAAAAGAAGAAAGTAAAAAAGTTAAAAAGAAAAATAAAGACAACACCTTCAGATTTGTAATCTGTAGTTATGTGTGCATAGTAAAACACTTGCCATTTAGCATGAAGCTATTTCATCTCACCAAATGCATGCTAACTGCTTTACACAAACGTAATTCTCACTGAAGTCCTAGCAGGTTGTTGGTTACTGGGTTTCAATATTGAAAAATCGATATCAGGGAAAAGGTACAATTCACTGCTGTTAACCCCATTGTGTCTTCTGTTACAGTCTTTGGCTGTTAGGTTCATTAATAATTCTGCCAGAGGTTTATCAATTTCATAACTTAGAAACCTGGGTAAAAGATAAAGTATGGCTGAACAGTAGATCAAGTTTTCTGTTGAAAACTAGGATGTGGTAAACAATACATAAATAATCAGATTGGATGCTAGAGTATTTATCTTTCCAAGGGTTAAAGCTTTAACTGCTGTATTGAAGAAGTTCTGGCAACTAGGGTAGAAGTTGGATACTTGGGAGCTTGGGGCAGTGACTAGTTACCAACCAATAAGTGTTTAAATGTTTTAACCACTGGCATGGCAATACAAGTGTGAACAGTGTCTATATCAGCCCTAGTCGAGTACGTGGGGTCCTAAACATCTCTCTGTTGTTGGATAAAAAAGTGAAAATTGACATTAATGGTACAAAGACAAATTTGTAGCACCGAGATTTTTAATTTTTCTGAGCTCGTAAGAGCTGTAAAATAAAGGTTACAATTAATATTTTAAACTAAAAATGTTAGTGATTATTAATCATGGCAACACATGGGAATTTCCTGTGGCGCTTTCCCCAAATTCATGTTTCTGGGAGCATACTGTGTGATTCTGATTCAATAAGAGTGGGGGCATCCTGGAATATGTGTTTTTCAGAGTTTTCCCTTGCTGCATTTGATCCCTGTTTTACCCTCCAGCTGTACACTCAACTTTTCAAATCATGCTCCATTTTCCAGGAGGCCCAGCTCTGTGGAATGTCTCTGTGAACTTCTTTGCCTTCTGGCTTCCTGTTGAGATTAGCCAATAGGAGCCATGGCAGGAGATGGAGGGAGGGAAGTGACGGAGGCTGAGATATTTTATTCCCTTGGTTCCCTCTTTGACAAGTCACTTTGTACTGGCTGTCACTTTGACCAAAGATCACAAGGTGACCCTCTCCATATATCTCTTTCCGTGCTAGGTGGCCCTCTCCATATGTTTCTTTCTTTCCAGTTTCTCATAACTGCTGCCTGCCATTGCCCCTTCTTGCTCAGGGATGGTAATAGCTCTGCTGATACCAGCATCTTTTGTGGTTTTCTTACATTCTTTGTAAACAATTCCTTTATTAAAACTCTCCTCATTATTCTATTTGAGTGTGTCATCTTTTTCCTACTGGGACTCTGCCTTATCCACTTATCTCCAACCTTCCACTGAAGTTAGAAGCTCTTTAAAGAATTTCCCATTATCAAAATTCTGACTCTATACATAACTGCGATGAGCTCAGACTTCTCTTTCAGGCAGGTTGAATTCTGGCATGGTTAATCTCTCGGTGATACAAGGAGAGAGATGAAAATCAGCTGGGTTCTGACATTTACCTGCTAACATCCTGCCTTCTTTGTGTGAAATCTCAGAAGAAACACTGGTCAATCCCAGGTGGCAAAGAACAAATAAATTGAAGATGATCCTGGAGACAAAAACTTAAGTGAACTTTGTAAGTTGTATTCAAATGACACAAAATGATTACAGTGTTAAGGAATTTGCTCTCCAGGAGATACACTGAAAGAGTTCTTAACTAGGCCTCTATGTGACAGCAGAATTTTTCGTGCCTCTCGGTATTTGCATGGCCAATTAATTCCTTAAAGAGATGACTAGAAGGCAATTTATTTGCATGGTAAAAGGGGCTAATTGGTAATATTGTTGCACCAAATCTTGTGGGCAAAGAATTATGCCTGTCTTTTAAAAGTGTGCCCTTGATATTTGAAGGGAGAGCTCTAGTGCCTTAGGCCTCAGAGGAATTCAGCCTGCTGATGTCAGAATTAATGAAGAAAATGGAGCCTTAAATGTAAGGATAGATGGAGTGAAAAATGCATTAAAGATTAATGACATTAGACCAGTGGGAGAGCCACATTTTCTGGTGATCAAAGACTCTGAGGCTTTCATCTTCAAGTACCTGGGAGAATGTTGAACATCTTGGGACTTGTCATATTGCCTTTGGTTAAATTTTATCAGCCTGCTCTTCAGCAAAGCACTCCAAGGCAATTCCCCCACCCTCCAGCTCTGATCTGTTCATTCATTCAGCAAACATTTAGTGAGTACCATTTAAAAGAACAGGACAAAACTGGGGACAGTGATGAGCTAAAATACGTATATTCTCTGCTCTCATGGAGCTTACATGCAGTAGTAGAGAAGACACGTTTTATTAAATAATAGAATAAGTACATGTGTACAGACTGAGTTAGAGTAATTCCATTTCTTATAATATTTGGATAACAAGAGATTCTCCAGTTTCAAAGTATCTCAAACATTGTGCGTAATGTAACAAGAAACACTTTGAATGTGTTTGCTGAATCCCTCCAAAAGTCAGGATAATCCTCAGGTTCCAGAAACAAAGGAAAAAGTGAAAACAAGAGAGGGGAATGTGGGCTAAAGTTCTGGTTACCCTCTCTGTGGAGTGAAAGGGTGAAATTCCTACAAAGAGCACATATAAGACAACAGTAAGAATATCAGCGGACACAGTGGACACAATGGAATTTAAGTCCATAGACTAAGGAAATGTTCCAAAGGAAAGCAAGATGGTGCTCTGAGAACACTGAGCCAAATCATCTGTCCTAAAGTGGGCCAGGCATCCTTGTGGAAGCATCGCTGAGGTCAGGAAGTATTGGAAGTACTGAAAGGCTGATATGTCTGGAGAAAGAAAGTGAGCAGGAAAATGATGCAGTAAGGGACTTGAAAGGTAATAGTGGTCCGGTTTTTATGGGGCAGAATTTTCTTCTGCATCTGAAAAGCAATGGGCAACCATTGAAGGCTTTAAAGAGTGTGATAACATCAAAATTGCTATTTTAAAATCTCCTTCTTGACACTTTGTATGGTAGAGACTGCAGTAGAAGATGGGAACTAGAACAGCAGCTAGTAAAATGCTGGAAGGGAACAGTAGTCCCTAGAGATGGATGCAGTACTTTGTTCTTGTTTCAATTATATTTCTGATGAAAAGGAGTAGGTAGGAATACTGACCTGCACAAAAAAGACCCGCAGTGTGCACATACATTGATTTGCTAGGTGAAGTGTTTAAAACATGAAATCCAGAACAATGAGATAAACCACCATCACCATCACCATCAAAAATTTGCTTATAATGAATGAAGAAAAACAATCTAGTTGCAATAGGTTCTAAAGTGAATCTAGAATGTAGCTGTGCTTGCCTTTCAGGAGTTAATACACGGCAAGCAGACTCTGCTGCATCTGTCCCCTTCCACCTCCAGGTACCATTTTACCTTTGGCTGGATCTCTTCCCTTAATGACCAAGCTCCTCTCCCTCCCTCCTTCCAGGTCATCATTTGGCTCATTTTCATTTCCTTCAGATTTTAATTTCAATAACAATAAAACCTAACATCATTGAGGGGTTATGTGTTATCACTGTGTTAAGCATTTTTAGGTGGACAATTTTTTAGTCCTTACAGCAGTTCTGTGAGGTAGATTCTGGCATTCTCATTTGCAGATGAGAAAACCAATATGCAGGTAAACCAAATTACTTGATAAAAGTCATGCAGTTAGTAATGGCAGAGCCAGAATTTAAACCCAGGCAGTCCACTTTCAGAGTCTGCAGTCCTTTTAGTAAGTTCTTCTGTCTTAAATATCTTGCATTAGGAGACCTTCCATGTGCTACTTGGAGTCTCCCACTCCCCAACAATAGCAAATTTTAAAAAATAATTAAAATTAGTTCTTAGTATGTACACCCAATAGAACTCTGCACCTGTGCTTCTTAGACTTTTAAAGTGAATATGGATCACCTAGGGATCTTGTTAAAATACAGATTCTGTGGGCCTGGGTTGGGGCAAAACTTTCGCATATCTAACAAGCTCCCAGATGATGTTGAAGTTAATGGTTTGTGGACCTCACTTTGAGAGCCACCAGTGCATGATAAGCATTCAGTGAAAAGTTATCGAATGGATTAAATAATTCAAGGACAGAAGGTAGATTCTCTCTTTGGAGATCCTCTTGTTGCCTAGCATTTAGGGTTGAATGAGTAGTAATTTTTTTCAGTTAAGTATTGCTGAGCTCCTGTTGTGGATAGGACGCTGTGGAAGATGCAGGATGGATTAGATATGGCCTCTCTCCTGGGCTGGAAGCCTGAGGTGGCATCATCAGGCAGGCAAGAATGCTGGCTCAGTAGCGAGCTCCTGGAGTGTCACCACCCAGCCTGCTTCCTTACCACTAGTGACCATGGAAATATCTACCAACCGTCTTAGTGCTGGGTTTTACTTGCATTGTTTCATTTGTTCCCTCCAACGTGCCTGCATTCTAACTACTGTTGTGTTCCTCCTTTCATACCTGGGAAAACGGTGGCAGAGGACAGTTAACTAACTTGCCCAGATACACAGCAAGGCTAAGTGCTGAGTTGAAATTGTTCTAAATCCAGAGCCCCAGTTCTTAACAATTTTGCTGTTCTGACTATCTGAAATGCTGAAGTAGAGAACGATGAAAAGGTAGAGATAGGGTCTTGGCAAGCCTAGAGAGAATTTTTTTTAAATTTAATTTTGAGAAAAACAGAAAATAAAAAATGTAGAAAATTATGTAATAAGCACTGGGATACTCACATTGACAAAAATTTACTTTTCGTAAGTTTAGTTTTTCATATTTTTAATGTAAAGAAACAAAACATAATGGATAGTGTTGACTTTTTCTTTATCCCTCTCTATTCCCATTTTCTCTCCAGTCCTCTCCTGAGTTAGGGATGTTTTGCTATTTCTACTCTCTCTCTCTTTCTCTAAATATAAACACAGTTGTGTTTACATATGTATATATTTTTATATATGTATTGTTTAAGTATTAAAATTTTCAGAAATTGTAATATGCTATATATAATAATCTGCAATGTGCGTTTTCCACTTGGTATTATGTTTTTGACATCTGGTCCATGTTGAATCATATACGTGTAGCTTTTTCATTTTAAATTCTGCTGTATCCCATCTGAATTATCTATTCTACTATTGACGGAGGTTTAGGTTATTTATAATACAATTTCACAAATGCTGGTGTAAACCTTATTGAACAGTCTTCTGGGACACAAATACAATAATTTCTACAGGGCTTATACTTAGAAATGTAATTGTTGGGTTATATATTACATATATTTAAAAATTACTGGTTTGTTGCCAAATTGTTCTCAGAAGTAGTTGCAGCAGATCAGATTCCTTCCAGAAGCATACACCATCATGAACACTTTGTGAGGTTGGACATTGTTCCCCCTCTCGATATCCCATCTTTACTTTAATTTGAAGTTGAACATATTTTCATGGTTTTTTTTTTTTAGGACTATTGGATTTCTATTTTGCTTCTTCATATGTTTGCCTCTTTTTAAAAAAAATATATTTTTATTACAGAAGTTGTGAACTTAAAAACAATCATACACATGTGTAGAATTCCCATACAACACACGACACTGTGGTGGAACATTTGTTACAGATTATGAGATAATATCATCAGATTGCTACCACCAACCATGGTCCATAATGTACATTTGGCACACTTTTTCCATACCCCCCCATTATTAGCACAGTACGTTTTTGGCATTGATGCAAGAATATTACAGTATTGTTAACCACAGTCCATAGGTCTCACCAAGTGTATTTTTCCTGTGCTTCTCCACGTTCCCACCACTGTACAATAGTGACGTACATCTGCTCTAGCTCACAGAAGGATACTTTTGCATCTGTACCATCAACCAAAATTCTCATCCACCCCTGGGTTCACTGTTATTCAGTCCCTAGGTTATTCTCTAGCTTTCTTTCAATTGACATTTATATCCCTAGACTATACCCTTTTCAGCCACAATCTCTTTTATAAACCAGCTGCTACTCACTATAATGTGTTACCATCAACTCTATCCTTTTCCACACTTTTACAGTCAAATTAATTAAAACTCCTACATACATTAAGCATCAGTAGTCCTTCTCATGTTTGGCTTATTTTTAAAAACTAAATTGTTGAAGTTCTGAATACTGATTCCTATTTTGTAAAGCATTTCAAATAAGTATTTATATTCTGTCACTTTTTAATTTTATCCTACATCACACATAAATTGATACATACCATTTAGGCAGATTATAAGTCTTTTCTTTTGTGAGTTGTACCTTTCTTGTGCTATGGTAAGAGGCAGCATAGCAGAATGGTTAGAGTTTTGTTTCTAGAGCCAGAATGCCTGAAATGGAAGCTGAGCTGCATTTACCTTATTTTACCTTCCCTTCTCTTCCCTTACCAAAGTGCCTAGAATAGTGCCCAGAATTCAGATATTTGTTGGATAAATGAGATAGACTTTAATCAAAATCTTTATTAGGTTCAGAGAAAATAAAGGAGAACATGAGATTGAATTCAAGGATCTGATGTGAAAACATATATATGTGTGAGAGTGTATATTAGAAGAGTAGAAATGAAGAAGACAGAAGAGAAATGGATGAGAAAACAGTAAAGAAAATAAAGGAGACATTGTCTAGGACTCAAAGAAATCCTAGACTGGTAAGGTCAATTTGATGTTTGGAGTTGTGTATAAAACTGAATAGAATCGATTGAATGACCAATCTGATTGCATAAAACTGTTCATTAAGATAGTAAAAGAGCCACAATTTAACTGTAAATGCCTGATTTGGTATTTGTAAGTCTATGAAGAGAGATGAGAGACAAGAGTCTGCAGATCTTTGACCTTTTACATTCTGTTGAAGTACTTTAAGAATTTTATGCTTTGAAAACAATAATAATGTATCCTGGAGAACTGTGAATTTATACTTGGATTTTGTCTATCCTAACATTCCCTGTATTCTCTAAAAAATACTTTTAGTAGGCATCTGTGGTAGCTTAGAACTATGTACCCCAGAAAAACATGTTCTTAAACTTAATCCATTCCTGTGAATATGAACCCATTTTTAAATAGGACCTTTTGATGAGGTTACTTCAGTTAAGATGTGGCCTAAACGAATCATAGTGGGTCTTAATCCTATTACTGGACTCCTGTATATAAGCAGGATGAAATTTAGACACATGGAGAGAAAGACACAGGAAGCAGCAGTAAGCTGGAAGTCAATGGAACCGAGAAACCAGTAGAGGCCTCCATGTGCATTGCCATGTGACAGAAAAGCTAAGGAACAAGGATTGCTGGCAGCCAGCCCCAGAACACCACAGTCTTGTCAGAGAAAGTATTACCTTGATGATGCCTGAATTTTGGACGTCTCCTACTCTCGAAACTGTAAGCCAATAAGCCAACCCATTGCATGACATTTGCTTTAGCCGCCAGGAAACTAAAACAGCATCTCATGTTTTTGCCTGCCCTGCCTCTATTTCCTTTTTATTTTATCTGCTAACAGCATCCCCATTTTTTTCAGGGTGTAACCCTCCCCAGAATCTCATTCATTTGATTTGTGTGAGGATGAACTACATTTCTAGCACAAGGAGTGGTCATGTGACGCAAGCCAGGGAAATTAACAAGATGATCTTCTCATTGACAATGCTTGTAGAGTCAAGATAGTCCAAAGATACTCAATGTCTTAGTTTGTACAAGAAATGAGTTGGCTTTTAAAATGGGAAATTTATTTGGCGTAAAAGTTTACAGTTCTGAGACCATGAAATGTCTAAATCAAGGCACCATCAGAAATGCTTTCTCACCAAAGTCAGCTGCCACGTGGTGAAAAAAAGGTGGTAGGTGATCTCTGCTTAGGTCTCTGCCTCCCCTTCAGGCTCACCTTCTCTTGGAGCCTAGCTCCTGGAGTTCAACTGTGAGCAACCAGACATAGTTCATGTCTTTTTTCCTGCCTCCCCTCTGTCTTGCCTGCTCCGCTTTCTTCCCGAGTTCAGCTGTAAGCTCTCAGGCATAAGGCAGGGCTGTCTTCTGAGCCTTGAGCTGCTCTGTGGGACCAGCCCCTCTGGGTGCTCTTTCTACACCTCTGTGCTCTGCTGATTCTAGATTCTGAGACCTCTTTCAGCTTCTCCAGGCTTCTCTGTTTTCCTACACTACTCTCTTTCTCATGGCAGTGTCCATATGGCAGCTTCCTTTTCTTCAGTTTGTCTATCTCTGTGTGTCTCTGTTTATATGAGACTCAGCAAGAGGGCAGAGACCCAAGCTGGCTCATGCCTCACTGATGTAGTACAATCAAAAGCAATCTAATCAAGTCATCTAAAGTGTATCTAATGCAATCAAAGGGCCCCCACATCCACATCCACATCCACAGGAATGGATTAGTTCAAGAATATAATCTTTATCTGGGATTCACAAAATTCAAACTGTCAAACTCAATATTGGAGTTTTTCATTTGTTGTAAAAGAGAAGTCATCTTTCAACTGAGGTTGCTGCATTGACTGTTACCCAAAGGGGAGAACCTTCCCAAGAGAAGTCAACTATGAGGAAATGAAGCTAATAGAGGGAAACTAAGTCCTTGCAGTAATATTTGACCACCTGAATCCCATTTTTTTCTTTTTTTGATAGAATTTATTTTTTAGAGTAATTGGAGGTTTATGGAAAAATTAACAAAATACAGAGTTCCCTTATACCACCCTCTCCCAGTTTTCCTTGCTATTAACATTTTGCATTGGTGTGGTACATTTTTTACAATTGATAAACCAATATTAGTATAACTCTATTAATAACTAAAGTCCATAGATTAAAATATGGTTCACTCTTTGTGTTCTGCATTCTGTATTTTTTTAAAAAATTATATTGTGTTAACATAAATGTAACATAAAAGTTCCCATTTTAACCACTTTCAAATATAAAATCAGTAGTGTTAATTACACTTATTTTAAATTTTATAAAAATAATAGCCATTCTAGTGAGTGTGAAGTGGTATCTCATATAATTTTGTTTTGTATTTCCCTAATGGCTTTTGATGTTAAGCATTGTTTTGTGTGCTTTTTGGCTGTTTGTATATCTTCTTTGAAAAAATACCCACTCAAGTACTTTGCCCATTTTTAACTGGGCTGTTTGTCTTTTTGTTATTGAGTTGTAGGATTTTTAAATAAATTCTGGCTATTGAACACTTATCAGATATGTGGCTTCCAAATATTTTCTCCCAATCTGTAGATTATCTTTTTGCTTTCATGATGAAGTCCTTTAGTACACAAAAGTTTCTAATTCTGATAAAGTCCAGTTTTTCTTTTGTTCCTTGTGCATGTGGTATAAAGTCTAAGAATCCTTTGCCTCCTATAAGAACCTGAAGATATTCCCCTGTTTTCTTATAGGAGTTTTAGTTCTTATATTTAGTTTTTGATCATTTTGAAGTTTTTTAAAAATATGGAATAAGGTCGAGGTCCACTTTCATTCTTTGGTATATGGCTGTCTAGTTTTCCTAGCATGATTTGTTGAAGAGACTATTCTATCCCTATTGAGTGGATATGGCACCCTTGCAAAAATCAATTGGCCATAGAAGTGAGAGTTTAATTCTGAAATCTCAAATCTATTCCATTGGTCTATATGTCTGTCCTTGTGCCAGTACCACACTCTTTTGAATACCTTAGCTTAGCTTTATAAGTTTTGAAATTGGGAAGCACAAGTCCTCCAAATTTGTTCTTCTTTTTCAAGATGGCTTTGGCTATTCAGGGCCTCTTGCCCATCCATATGAATTTGATGATTGGATTTTCCATTTAAATTGCTTTGGGTAGAATTAATATCTTAACAATATCAGGCTTCTAATCTGTGAACATGGAATTTGTTTCCATTTATTTACATCTTCTTTAATTTCTTTCATCAATATTTTCTGGTTTTCCATGTATGAGTCCTTTACATCATTGACTAAATTTACTCCTATCACTTTGATTTGTTTAGTTGCTATTGTAAATGGAATTGTTTTCTTGATTTCATTTTCTGATTTCTCATAACTGGTACATAGAAACAACAGATTTTTGTGTGTTGATCTTGAACTCCCACTTTTGACTGAAAAGTTTAATCCATTTACATTTTAAGTAACTACTGATAATGCAGGGCTTTCTTCCGCCATTTTGCTATTTTGTTTTTGTAATTCTTATACCTTTTTTGTCTTTCTGTTCTTAAATTACTATTTTTATATTTAGTTGATCTTTTGTAGTTTATCATTTAGAGAGACTTCTCATTTCCTTTTGTGTATATTTTTCAAAATTTTCTTTGTGGTTACTATGGAATTTAAATTTAACATCCAAAATCTATAACACTCTCATTTTATGTGATACTAACTTAACTTCAATAGTGTGCATAAAATATGTTCCTCTGCCCTGCATCCTCTGATCTTTATGTTGTTCTTGGCATAAATTACATTTTTGTACATTGTTTGTCTAAATCCATAGATTTATCATTACTTTTTATGCATTTGCTTTTTAGATCCTGCAAGAAGTGAAGAGTGGAGGTACAATCCAAAAATACAATGGTAATGACATTTATAATTATCCATGTAGTTACCTTCACCAGACATGTCTATTTCTTTATGGAGCTTAGATCTACTATCTAGTGTCCTTTCAATCTGAAGAACCCCCTTTAAGCAATGCTTGTAGGGTGGGTCTAGTGGTGATGAAATCCCTCAGATTTGTTTTATCTGTGAATGTCTTAATCTCTTCCTAATTTTAAAAAAAGAGTTTTGCTGCATATAGAGTTTTTGTTTGGAAGTTATTTTCCTTCAGCTCTTTAAATATAACATCCCAGTGCCTTCTTGCCTTCATTATTTCTGATGAGAAATTAGTACTTAATCTTATTGAGACTCCCTTGTACATGTTGTGCTGCTTCTCTAATTGTGACTCTCAGGATTCCTATTATGTCCTTGACATTTAACTTTTCTTTCTTTCTTTTTTTTTTTCTTTAAGTTTTTGTCTAGTATGTCAAAGCCTGGTCTTCTTTGTTGATGGTTTCTGATATTTTCTCTTGCTCCTTTGGATGGGCCATCGTTTCCTATTTCTTTGTGTGCCTTGTCTTGTTGTGTTGCACACTGTACATTTTTTCTCTATTAGAGAAGCTGTGGGTTAACAGAACAATCATGCATAAAATACAGGATTCCCACATACCAGCCCATTACCAACACCTTGCACTGGTGTGGAACATTTGTTACAATTTATGATAGCACATTTTTATAATTGATATATTAAAGTCCAAGGTTTAATGACGGGTTCACTGTGTAGTGTAATTCCATGGATTTTTAAAAAACATTTTATTCTGTTACCATAAATACAATCTAATATTCCTCCTTTCAATAATATTCAGATATATATTTCAGTGCTGTTAATTGCATTCACAATGTTGTGCTACCATCACCACCATCCATTACCAAAAACATTTTCATCATTCCAAAGAGGAACCCTGTGCATCATAAGCCTTAACTTCCCATTCCTTATTCCAACCCTGTCCCCTGGTAACCAATATTCTAGATTCTGACTCTATGAGTTTGTTTATTCTGTTTCAAATCAGTGAGATCATACAATATTTGTCCTTTTTGTGTCTGGCTTATTTCACTCAGCATGCTGTCTTCAAGGTTCATCTATGTTATCACATGTTTCAGGACTTCATTTCTTTTTACATCTAAATAATATTCCATTGTGTGTGTATACCACATTTTGTTTATTCATTCATCAGTTGATGGACACTTGTGTTGCTTTCATCTTTTGGCAATTGTGAATAATACCACCTTGAACATTGATGTGGAAATAACTGATAAATCTCTGCTTTTAATTCTTTTGGGGTGTATACCCAGAAGTGGGATGGATGTATTTACATACCAGTAAATAAATACAAGAATACTGGCATTTATAATTACCCAAATGATCTTTATGCTGCTTTGAACCACTGTCTAGTGCCCTTTCTTTTCAGTCTGAAGAATTCCCTTTAGCATTGCTCATAGGACAGTTCTAGTGATGATGAACTCCCTTGGCTTTTGTTTATCTGAGAATGTCCTAATCTCCCCTCAGTTTTGGAAGAGAGTCTTGTTGGATATAAAATCTTTACTGGCAGTAGTTTTCTTTCAGGGCTTTATTTTAACCCATTGCCTTTTTGCCTCCATGGTTTCTGATGAGGAAACAGCACTCAATCTAATTGGTACTCCCTTGTATGTAATACGTTGCTTTTCTCTTGCAGCTTTCAGAATTATCTCCCTGGCCTTTGCATTTGATAGTATAATCATTATATGATGGGATGCATTTTTCTTCATGTTTATACTGTTTGGTGTTCTCTGAGCTTCTTGGATGTGCATATTCATATCTTTTGCCAAGTTTGGGAAGTTCTTTGTCATTATTTCTTTGACTATTCCTTCTGCCTCTTTCTCTCTTTGTTCTTCTTCTGGGACTTCCATAATGTGTATATTGGGGGCATTTGATGGTGTCCCATAGCTGTCTTAGGCAATTTTCACTTTTAATATATGTTTTTCTTTCTGCTCCTCAGCCTGACTCATTCCAAGTGCCTTGTCTTCAATTTCACTTTGTAGATTGGCTGTGTTTTTATTGGTGCTCTTCAGAATATAGCCATCCTAACAAGGAATGTGCAGAATAGCCTGAAGCAAAAGTATGGGTCCTTTCCAGTCTTTTCTGAGCATATGTCTTGTCTTGTGCATGAGCTCAAGCATTTAGTAATTCCTCCATTTACATGGATCCAGATGTGAATGACCCCTCTTCTTTCTATGAAACAGGGGATGCTTAGTCCCTGTTGTTTATTCTATTGTATGTTTTGATGCTGATAATCCTTGGCCCCAGGCTGCTGTGATTTGATTGTTTTTACACTGATATAGCTGTCTGTGAGTAGTTGCTTCTGCAAGCAGGGCAAGTTCTAGGAAGGTAAGCCAGAGGCAAGTGTCCTGTCCCAGCTCTTCAGGTTGCCACCAGATTGACTGGCACAGATATTCATGTACCCTAGTATGCACATAGGAGTTTCCCTGCTCTCTTTGGAACCAGGAGCAGGGTCCTTCACTGAATGCATGAGGTGACTTCACACTGATCTAGGAAGGGTTGGATGAGCAATGGTGCCTTGAACTTTTCCTACTGTTTTTAAGTTACCTTTTTCTTGATTGATGCTTTCCCAGTTACTAACCCTTTATTTGTTTTTGGGAGCTCTGAGAAAGATGGTTCTGCCAATTTTTGCTTGTTGTTTAAAGATTATGTAGAGGGACAGAATCCTGGAGCATCTCTCTCTACCATCTTGATCTCCCCAGAATTTCACCTGAATCTTTTCTTGCTTGAAGCTCTTCTACCCTAGTTATATCATTTAGGCCAGTCAGTAAATCCTCTACTTCATTTAAGCTAATTTGAGCAGGTTTTCACTTGTTATCCCAAAGGGCTTTAACCAATACACTGTGGTTTTATTTTTTAAGCTTTTCTCTAAAGCTGATTCTTGAGAGCAAATTCCTTAGACCTAGGCTGGTGAAAGTCAAGAGTATACATCATGCACCTTTCTAGGTAATCATTTATTGAAAACATATTTTAAAAGGCAACATTTTGAAATAGCACCAGACACAATGTCAGAAAATCTGGGGCACTAGTCCTGGCTCTGTTACTCAGCAGTAGGTCACAGAACTATAACCGCTCATCTGGGTTTGCTCATCTATAGCTAGAGATGGTTGAATTAGATGATTTCTAAGTTATTTCCAGATCAAAAGTGTAGAATTCTGAGATAGCATTTCTTGGGATGACTTCATGATTTCTTCTGTATTTGCTTGCAGCTCCTGATGAACAAGGCCAACTCTTGCCAAGTTCCAGAGTGTGTCCTGTCATTCATCCTCCTTTCTTATTTCTACTCACCTTTACTTATAACCCTGGGAGGCACTGAATCTGCAATAATAATGTTAAATATAGCCACCATTTTGAATTCTCACGATACCAAGTTCTTTACCTAAGTCATTTCACTTACCGTCCCAAGAACCCAGTGAGGTAGGAATTAATATATACCATGTAATCACTGATCCAGCATGAGGGTTTTGGGATTATTCAGTTTCATGGTGCCCCACCTTCCTGGAGGAAACTTCTCCATCAGCTTCCTAATTAGTGTCTAGAGTACTGGTACCGGCTCCCTGGGGAGTTGAGAGGCATATTCAGGGGGCATCGGCTGGGCCAGTCAGGTGAGATCTGTCAAATCTTTTCCCATGAATAGGCATCACTCCTGCTGGGCTTTTATAGGTGATGTGCTGTCCTTTTTGGGCTTTCAAGGGATGAACAGCTGGCAGACACTTTCTTCAGCAAATGGTGAACAGATAATGATGGCAGTGATGGCTCATTTCTCACATAACTCTGGTTTATGTGACAGTGACCCTCCAAGTGGTTCTTCTTTGAGTTTACGTACCTGGCTCTTCTTGGGTAGATGATCTTCATACTTTTATGGCAGTTGTCCCTAGGATCAGATTCTAACCTCACAGGGTTTTTTTAAAGGTATTTCTTCTACCTTTCTTTAATCTGTTCATTGCCTTCTTCTCCTCCTCCTCCTTTTGAAAAAATTTTCTCTTCTTGTTCTTTCACAACTGACAGGAAAGTTTCATTAAACCCACAACTTGAATTATTAGAAACCAAAAAAAATTGCCTTTTCTTGAAAATCAAGAACCTAAACTTGAAACCATGACAGGAGGTGAGGGAAAATTCTTATTATTAATCTTCCAACTTCATTAAAAAAGAGTTAACTTTCATTATTAAAGCGATGTGAATTTTCATATTCTAAAATTACTTTAATCCTCAGTTTATAAATTAGGAAACTGAGGCTCATACAATTTAAATAGTGAACCAAAGATCACAGAATTAAAAAGCTCCTTCTCATATGTATATGGGATTGAATGCAATCCCTGCTATTTTCCACTGTGCCCAGAGGATATGAACATTATCTGGCCCATGAGATATTCTTAGGAAAATGATCCTGAAGATTTTCACAAAACTTGGCTTTTAGGAAAAAAAAGTAGAAGCCACAAGATTTGATAGGTTCTCTTTTCCACAGGTTGTTATGGGAATGAGCCAATAAAACATTCAGAAGTCTGTGTAGATTTCTAAACATATAACCCATAGGAGTCCTTGACAGTGAACATTCTTCTCAGAAATGCATAGTTTATAGACAAACTTCTTGGCATTTGTTTTTGCTGTAGGTTTAAAAAAAGACTTCGATGTTTATGAAAGCTTTCTGATTAAATGCTTGCAATTAATACCTGTTTAAAACTCATTCATAGCTTTATTTCTCAATATCTGGTGTGTTACGGGATTAAATAATATTTTAAATAATTTTGGTCCTTCCAAAGCATCTATGAATGCAATACTTTGTGATTCTACAGAAAATTGAAACTATTCGTTCATATAAACAGCTACAGGCTCTTCACAATTCACATAAAACTTTTTTATGCATGAAAGGTTTCTTTTCACAAATTCTTCATGATTACTTCCTCTTCATTTCTGTGTAGGGTATGGGAAAGAAGGGAGTATATATTTATTATCAGAAGAGAATCTAGCCATGTCCAAAGTAGAATAGCTAATTATTTAAAGTTCAGCTTTCACAGGAATGACTTATAAGCCTGATAGTAAAACAGCCAATTACTATATTTTTGATTAGCAATTTCCAGCTGCAGAAATAGGACATCATTTTGTATTAAAAGTTAAGAGTTTCAAATAAGGGAAGGCCTGAGGCCAAGTTGTTGCCATGTATCTGCATGTATTTGCTAACTATGCTATCTTGTCACTTGTAAATTCCTAGTATTTATTCTGTTATACATGATCTTTCATGGTCTGAGAATAAGCTGTTGAATATACAGAGATACAAATGTTTGACACTATAGATCAATGTAGACATTATGTCAGTTGATGTAAATGGATAATGTTAGAAATTATATGAAGATGATATTTCATTTGCTGGAACCTGGGTAATACTAGAACTCCTTCTCCATTTTGTTCACGTAGACAGTGAAAAAGTGGTGAATTTTTTGTTTATTGATTTTGGTTTAAATCCCATCATGAAAAACTCCTTACAATGTACTGGTTATATCAAAGTTGGGAGGAGAATTAATGTGAAAAATGAACTTCTGATAAAATAAGCTAAAAGATGGAGAATTCTCTTAATTGTGTTAACAATAAAGATTCCCAGGCCTCAAAATTCCAAGAATGCTATCAAGATGATCTGTACTGGAATTTACTAATGAGAAGGAAAATGGAGATCTTAGTTCACAACAAGTAAACAAGTACTACTTGTTCTAATGCCCCTGCTTAAACAGATGATTCAATCCTAGCAAAGGGTCTTGAACTATAATGTACTGTTGTCAAGCTATATCTAGAATGTGGACCCCTCTCTAAAGGCAGTCATTGACAGTTGGGGAAGTATAAATCTGGTATGGTTAGAGGTTAGAGATACTTTTACCCAAGGACACTCAGGAAGTCTTGGGTTTGTTGTTTCTGAGATGTGGAGACCATGGTCTCTCCTGAATATCTCCTCCTATGTCCTATTGATATGTCAAACTCAACATGTCAAAAGTGGTACTGAACATCATTTCTCTTTAAATTTTCTTCTTCACTACTATTTCCTATATTGATAAAGGAACTTTTGTTAGGACTAAAAGTACATCACTTAGCTATGAGCTTGGCACATAATGAGCTCTCAAAAAATGGTGACTAAGAGATATAATGCCTATTACCCATCTTTTATGAATGGGAAAATGGAGGTTCACAGAAGTTAGGAGGTTTAACCAAAGCAGCATAGTTTGTAGGTTGCAGAGGTCTGCCCAACCTCTGAGAAAGTTCATACTGCTAACCAATAAGCTTTACTTCCTCTCAAGAGTGTCTAAAATGATTGGATCATGACAATAAGGTGGGAAGAGGTTATAATTTCCACATCCCATTTAACTTGTTCTGAAAGGCTTACAACTTTACTTTGAGTCTTTAAAGCTTTCAGTACCACTCCTTTGTAAATGTTCTTCTCAACTAGAGAGAGAGAGGTTACTGCATTAGCTATTAAATTGGATACATGGCCGTATACTATACTCTTACTGAAGTTTTTAGTACTTCAAGTACTTGAAGTACAGTTTAATGGTGTTTCAGCTGTCAATGGAATTAAAAGTCAAGTATCATTGTGTGCTGGTTTTTGTGCCCCCTTCAGCTGATATTTAGAGAAGTAATTATTTTACTTGGGACTTGCAAGGACATGTGTTCCATGAAACAAATAATACAGATAGACCTTTTGAGATATGCCATGGATTATTGATTTCCCCCAATATCCCTCACTGAGAACTCACTGCCTATGTATTTGACCCATATAGCTTTTTCACTAATGGCAAGGTAAAGAAACCTTAGCTCCAACTCTCCCAAATTTACATCATCACTAAATCACATAGTAAACAAAAAGTAATCTTCTAGACCTTAAAATTGCCAACATATGGGAACAAAAGCAGAGTTGGCTATTGTCTAATACTGATTAAACACACTCAAACTGGTCCTCCTCCAAAGATGCTCAGGGCCTGGGATGAGCAGACTCACAGTTACTCAGTGAGGAACTCAACATCCTTCCTCTACTTAAACTTCTCGAGTATTTATTGCTTGTATTTTGCCAGATGAGGTTTGCTGGTTGTTGACATCATCTTCTAGTTAGAGCAGCATATCCCTTTGCTTTCTTCCCTCTCCGCACATGTTTTGAGTAGTCATTACGTGCTGGCTTCCATGCAGTAGAATGAGGGATGAACAAGGCAGGCACAGCTCCTTGTTTTGAAGAGTGGATGACTAGTATTCTATCTCTTCCGTATTTTCAATGCAGTTTCAGGTTTGAGGAATTCAGGAAATGTTTAATAAATACTTGATATCCTAAGAATGAGGCAAGAAGGTGATAAAGCTCTGATTTCATCTCTAGAACAACAGGGGAAGCTTTCTGAATCAATCCCACCTGTGGTATTTATAACAGGAGCAACTCATTCCTGGTTCCAATAGTGGCACCCCTTTCCATATCAAGCCACACTTGGAAGATTTATTGTGTTTTGGGAGCCACAGGCCAGGTAGGTAGCAAATGGGTGAACTGATCTGACTTACAAGACGTGAAGGAGTTGAAGAGTTTGGGAATTTTGAGAGAGCGTTCCATATTGAAAAGTATCCAAATGCAAATCTGTGGAAAATAAAAGGGTTCATAAATCTGTGGGCTGCTAGTTGATGGGCTCTGATTATAGATGAACTGGGGTAATTTCAGAGCAAAGCATCAAGGGTTCCAGGGTTCATTTATGTCTTGTGAACTGGATACAGTATCCTGCAAAAGAGAGAACTGAAAGAGAAGGTAATATTTTCTTCAGAGATCTGAAGGACTGACCAGAGAGGGATTAGACTTACTCAGTGTCTGAGGCCAGGATTTATAATTCAGAGAGGGGAAGAGATTTTGCTAGAATGAAATTGCTCTAATTGAATGAATTTGAATGGATTCTAATGCATAATGAGTTTCTTGTCACTGAAGATTGAACACCTTCAACTTAGCTCAAGCTTAACTTGAGGGATTTATAGTTGGGGTATTGTAGAGGGGTTGGATTTGAAGATATTTTTAGTCTTTTACCAGTTTTAATATTTTATGATTCTTTGAAGTTCAGAGTGCAGCGAGACATTCTGGGTGCAGGAATAAATGTGACCATCTTTCCCCAAGCAGTTTCTTGCAGGTGGAATAGATGGACTATTTATCTACTATGCCAATTCTCTCTGGAGCGGATATTCAGTTAATGGAGGTACAGGTGCCTTCACTCTTAGGAATCTGTCAAATCACAAACTTGAGAAGCATAAACTATTGAAAGAATGCTACAGGCTTCTCATCCTAACACTAATCAGCATTGACGAATACTTTGAACAATAAATATTCATTCTATTACTAGCGACGTCTAGAGAATAAAGAAATTACTGGGTCATTCTGTTTTAATAGTGATCTATCTTTGCACAAGTTACTCCAAACAGTGGCTTAAAACCACAATAATCATTTGTTATCTCGTGGCTTCTTTGGATCTGCAGTTCTAGGGTGGCTTATCTGAGCATTTCTGGCTGAGGGAGTCTCATGAGGTCATAGTCAAGATGTTGGCCAGGGCTGAGACCATCTTTAGGCTTGACTGAGTCTGAAGGAGCCATTTGTAATGTGGCTTACTCACATGGCTGGCAAGTTGGGGCTAGCTGTAGGTGAGAAGCCTCAGTTCTTTCCTATTTGGGCTTCTCCAGAGGGCTGCTTGGGTGTTCTTATAGTGTGGCAGTTGGCTTTTTCCAGAGTGGCTGATCCAAGAGAGAGCAAGGCAGAAGCCTCAACTTTTATGACTTCAGAAGTCACACTCTTTCATTGCTGCAATATTCTATTGGTTGAACAGGTAAACCCCATTCACTGGGGGAAGGGAGTATACAAGGGCATAAATCCTAGGAAGTGAGTCACTGGGGGCTGTCTTGAAGACCAACTCCCACACCCAACCAGCCATAACATCATGGATTCATTTTTCAAATATTCCTCCCAATTTAAAAGTATCTCAGTCAAAAAGAAAGTCCTAATCTATGTTTTAGGTTATTTTCTTTTGTAATTTTTCATTTTGAAGTCACTCATTGTGAGGGTGATTTGAAGGACAGCTTGACAATGTTCCATCCTGGATCTCTTGGACTGTAATTCCTCACAAAATCTTTTGGACGTTATTACCAAAAGGTACATGCAGTTGGAAAAAGGCCCAAGATCATATATTGAGCAATTAAATATAATTGGTCCTTTGCATGAAATCTTTCACAAAGACTTGAACATTTTCAATTCTTACAATTTCTGGTATATAATTAATACATATACAATACATGGAAATTCATGCTGTCCTTCATTGGTTATTGTGTTTTTTTTAATCTACTGTTAAAATCCTGGCCAAGTCTACTATTTTCTAAATAAAAGAGCTATAAAAAGTTTTATTGAGTCCATTCCATCAGCTTTTTGATGGGTTTACTAAACCTACCGGAGAATTGCTGTGTCAGCATATATCACTTTTTAAAAAAAATAGGCACTTGGATGAGACATTTTTGTTTTCCTGGTTACAGTTTTGCAGCAATGGCAGTTGTTGATTTTTCTCCCTTCTACTATGGTTATAGTATTTAGTGTTTAAGTGTTTTCTCTCAGTACCAACTGGGGCCATGGCCAAAATTCTGATTGGGAGTGGGTGGTAGGGTTGGAAACTATATATGTAATATATGAACAGCTGTGATAATCTATGTTTTTGAAGCAATAATCATGAATAATGCAAATTGAGCTATTAAAATAGAATGAAAGGGTGACATCTTACTGGGTTGGAATTTTAAGGAAAGGTTATAATTTTAGAGTTATGATAAAGATACCTATGGTAGGTATGAACATTATTACTCACCATAGGCTCAGTATGAGACTGAAATTGTAACATTTTAAATTTGATATCTGAAAAACAAGTGACAGAGTCCACTTGATGTTGCTTCCTCTGAGAAATCTTCCCTTCCCCAACTCCCATAAATTGGGTCAGGTACCCCTGCTGTGTACCCCCATAACCCCCTGTATTTCTCCACTATTAGAAGTTATTTTGATCATTTACTCATTTGTATCCCTCACAAGATGAGGCAGGGACAGTGTTTTCCTTGGTAGCTATTGAATTCTTAGCACTGAGCATACTGTAAGTATATTAATTAGTCAGTACACTTTCAGTGAAAAATGAATGAAATGAAACTCAAGTTGCTTAACCATAAAAGGTAATTTATTAGCCAATATAATTGAAAAGTTCCTTGGTACATGACTCCAGGCATGAATGGATCCGAGTACTCAAAAGTATGTGTGTCTCTTGAACCTGTTTTCCTTGGTGCTGGAGTTAATTTCAGGCAACCTTGGGCAACCACTTCCTTTTAGGTGTCAATATGGCCACCAGAAAGCGTCAGGCTTAGGGAGAAGAGAGTGTCTCTTTCTCGGTGGTTTCAGCACAATTATCAGGTTCTAAAGCACTTTGATTTGATGGGACCATCTAGAGTCACATGTTTCCCTGAGCCATTCACTGTTGTTGGAAGGACAGAACCAGAGTGATTGACACTAGCTGGGAAAATAGATAAGAAACCTGCAAAGTATGTGACCCTGATCGTCTAGTGGCTTGGCTTGGTTTAGAGAAGAAGGGGGAGGGCATTATTCCAACAGTGCAAACCATAGGAATGAAGGCAAAGGAAGGAGTATGGCATGTGGAGAAACTAAAGAGGTAAATAACTGGAGAAATAGGATTTAAACACCAGTTTTCTGGGTGCGAGTATCATTTAACTCACCACTATGCCATATTGCTCTCTTATAAATGCTATTTTATGCCATTCTTTATAAACTTTATATACTGAAAACAGCTTCAAACAGTAGGTAGGGTAAGACATCTCCCAACTATCTGGAGAAGGCAGAAAGGAATTAATGTTTTCAGCACTCCATATATTGGTTAAACAGATTTTACCCACCTGGATGATGAAGTCAGGTATCACTCTAAAGCTGCTGAAACAATGAAGATGCCAAATGACTCAGTGTGATTCCTGAAAATAGAAAGCAGATACATTAATCTATAAAGAAATGATTATCCTTAACTAAATATTAAATCAGAAATTAACTGAGGGTACTTACACAAAGGATATTGAATGACAAAGTAGTATTCCATTTCTCAACCCATAGTTATTCAGAGATTCAAATGTTATTGGTTCATTGATACTATATTGACATTATATATAGTGTGGACACTATATATAGTGTCCACAAAGGAGTTAAGTGACAGGTGTATCACATCTCATTTTCATTAATTTTTTATATGCTTAAAACCCCTCACCACTGCCAATGCTGACATCCTATCTTTACTCCTCAAACACACACCCGTATAATATTCATACATGTTCCAAAGCAGAACACTTGACCTTGTCAGACATGTGAGTTATGAAATGATGCCCAATGTGTTTACAAAGAGCACTTTGTGTTGATGTCTTTGCACAGGTCATCTTCTCTTTTGCAATTTTAAATGTGCACAAAATATCTTTAAGTAGTTCAGAATATGATTTATTATTAATTGCACTAAGATTTACTGGGAAGCCTTACTATGTGTCAGGCCCTGGTGCCAAGCACTTTAAAAGTGTAATCTAATTTAATTGACCAGTGTTTGTATAGATTAATAATGGTCAGGGTGGAATAGAGGCAATTTATTTAGCTCCCTCCTTGGAACTGACATTAGGAGCAAGGTTAATTTTCTTTTTTTATCTGCCTCTTGAATTAAAATAAGTGGCCAGGACACTGGTGTGTTCTTTCTCCAGACACCTATCACTCAGAATCTGTCTGCAACTGTGAACAATGTGGCTGTGAGTTTCTATCCCAGCCAGATGTTTCAGGCCACACTCAGAGGCAGACAAATATGTCCAGTGGAGCAGTCACCACCTGCACTGGTGACCTTGTCTATGGTAGATCAAAACAGCCTCAGTGAGTAGTTAGGAAACACCTGGGCTGTTGCCCAATTGATACAGGGGATAGTGACCCTCTCTTAACACAGTGGTTTCAAATACCAACAAATAAATTTTATTTATGCTTTAGATTCAGTACAAAAAAACCAAATGCTTAAAGTTTCTAAACTGTGAAAATTTAGGTAATAAGTGGTGAATGAATTCCTTAATGTGACCAGAAGCTGTGGTCAAACTTGAAACACTGTTTCTACTTCATGAATAATTCTTATACTAAAACACATGTTCCCATTTTGCAACTGCCCCTGAGACCTCAGGATCATAACCCTTTTTAAATTGTGTTTTGTTTTTGTGGGTTAATTGAAGCAGGGTTCCATGATACGGATTTTGTGTTAATGTTGACATTCCAGCTTCAATGGAGACAATTTTCATGATTCTATTTGGTCAAATGTATTTCTGGTTATGCTAGACCTTTGAGTATAGAGAGATGTATGCTAATGCTCATCAAGCAAAAGAAGTTAAATAAAGCCCAAAGAATCACCAATCTGGGATTCTTACCTAGAAACATAATGATCCATCTCTATGACTTGGCTTTCTCCACAGGAAGGGAGAATCACTTCTGGCCAGCTGTTGCTATTGCAGCATCTCAGCTGTCTCTGGCAGGAGGAAATGCTTTTCCTTCCCTCAATCACAAAAGAATTTGGGATTTGGGGAAGCAATGAAGAAAAGGTCAAGTCTGACTGGAAAGGGCATATGAAACAGTTGGTGATGATCTTTTTGGTCTTATATATTATTGGCTATTTCATATTCTAGAAAGCATCTGTAAAAACCACTGAAGTTTATATAGTAATCCTGGTCTCCTTTTTTCAAGAATTTGGAGTTTAAGTTTATTGGTGATATCAAAGACCTATAACATGCACTAATTTTTAACTTGCTCAGATAAAGTGAAAGAATGAGTCACTTAGCAAATGAGTGAACCTAGCTAACTTCCAGCATCAATTTCTCAATAGGGCTTTGATGTCTTTGATGGGTTTCCTTCTATTTAGTACCAGCTACAAAGTGATTGAAAAAAAAAGAAAAGCAACTTTGTTTCTTTGTGAAAATGGCTGCCAAGTGAAAGTGAACTTGAGTAAAAGTTGGAAGGTTGATTATTGATGGGGTGATGCCATGTAAAGGAAATCTGTATTTCTAGATGTGATTGAAAAGGAAGCAACTAATCTATATTCATCATCTTAAACATTTGTGATGGTCTCATTATATATTTCCTCCTCAATGTCAGTATATAAATGTTATTTAGCATATGTGCTTTTGGAGACGGTCTTATTTGAATATAAACAACAATCTGGTTAATGGAACAATCATAACTTATGGTGGGACAAAAAATAAATAGAAGAAGATGTAGGCTTCAATGATTCTCATCTTTTAATCACTGACCAAATCTGTCACTGGTATCTTTAGCCCTCTCTGAAACAGGGCGTTTTTAGATGGTAAGTTAAGGGGGGAGAAGAACAAAGTAAAGGAAGAAGCAGCAATCATGGGCACAACAGAGGTTATGAGCCAGCCCTGCCTTTAAAGATGAAGAAAGGGGGGCAGAGGAGACGTCAGTGGAAATGGTGGAGTAGCAACCTCAGAAAACTCTCTCCTTCATAAAAGCAATGAGAAAACGGGCAAAAATGGTCAGAATAAATTTTTTTCAAAGCATTGGAAATTAACCAAAGGCTTGCAAAGGCTTAATCCAGGGGTGTTTATTTTTCTTTAAAAAAGCTGAATTTCAATTACAGCAGGAAGTTTTGTAGCATTCTAATGTGCCCTATTCCCATCCCCCTCTCTATAGCTCCATGGTAGCCTCATTCCCAGAGAACTGTCATTATTTGACCTATCTGGTTCCCTGGAAGACCCACTTGCAAGAATATCTTTATCTGACCTGACTCACAATTCCCTCAGTATAAAATCCTTTTCCCTAGGGCATTTATAAAAAAACACTTAGAGGAATTGTTTAACTTTGTTGCTGCCTGAGGCAGTGGAAAACCATTGAGGCAAACAATGGGCTAACCAAAAAGCTTAAAAAAGAATAACTGGGGAATGAAAGATGTTCATAGGGACTTTTAAAAACTGACTGGGAAGCAGACACAGCTCAGTGGTTGAGCACCTGCTTCCCATCTACAAGGTCCTGGGTTCAATCCCTGGTAACTCCTAAAAAAAAACAAAACAAAGCAGAAAAAAAAAAAAATTCTGACATATTCTTAGGAATCTAGAGAGGCACATGCATGGATAGCGCTGTACACATGCCCAGAAAAAACCTGAAAAGTATCTAAGCTCTCAGTTCTGGTTGACCTTGAGGTTCTGCACAAGCAAGTAGTGAAGGCTAAGGCAGAGTGTCAGCTGCCTGGCTGACTGTTGTGGTGTGCCCCAACATGCACTCAGATTCCCTCAGGAAAGACTGGGACACTTATTTGTTCCAAGTATTTAAAGAAATCTCTATTCCATCATTAGATAACCACTAACCTAACTGAGCAGAGACTTCATTGCCATACTTGATAAAGAATACAGGCTTTATAGAATTAGTTCAGAAAAGCCACTAAATAAAGAACAACAACAAACAACAACCCTGGGGAGGCACAAAAAAATCTAATTTCCAGAATCTGACTATCAAATTTTATTATTTAAAAAGCCCATTTTTTTTTCAACAACAACAAAAAATATGAGACCTGTAAAGAAATAAAGTATAGCCCATACAAAGGGAAATAATCAATAGAAACTATCCCTGAGAAAGTCCATATGTTAGACTTAATAGAAAAAGACTTTAATACAGCTATGTTATTTATCTATTCAAGGAACTAAAGGAAAGTATGAGAACAATGTCTCACCAAATATAGAAGAAAGAACTACAAAAGAAATAGAGAAGAAAGAGTTACAAAAAAAGAACCAAATAGAAATTCTGGAGTTGCAAAGCACAGTAACTGAAATGAAATAGTCACTTAAGGGATTGAATAACAGATTTGAGCAGGCAGAAGAAAAAATCATGAACTTGAAGATGGGTCAATTAAGATTATCCAGACTGAGGAATGGAAAGAAAAAAGAATGAAGAAAAATGAACAGAGCTCTAGAGACTTGTGGTACACTATCAAGTATACCAACTTATACATAGCGGGAGTTGTAGGTGAGGAGAAAGGAAAAGGGCAGAAAGTATATTTGAAGAGATAATGACCAATAATTGTTATCAGTGAAATCATGGGTTTGCTGTGCTGGTAATATTTCTTCTTGAACACATTAAAATAAATTCAAAATTATTAAAATAAATAATGATTGTCTAACAGAAAAAATTTTTCATGAGCCATAAGGTATATGAATACCCTATTTTCAGAGAACCCAATGTTTGGAGAAGTCCTTCCTTCTAGATGGAGGTCTCTGAATGGAATTCTAATCTTCATTATACAGGTTTTGTGATCCTTCATGAGCAAGGCAATTTCTGTGGCCTTATTTGTGAAATGAGGGCAAAAATACCTTATTCCACATAAGTGATCATTTACTGAGGACCTCCTGAGAGCCATGATCTTAGGATAACCTACTAGATATTACATGTCCAGGTTGTCTGTTTATTTCCTTTCCCCCTTTTTCACTCCATTCAAGCCACTCTGGCCTCCTTGCTTTTCCAACCATGCCCAGCAGATTTCCACATCCTGATCTTTGCAGTGTTAACACGGTTTGATATTCAATTCCCCCAACTGTCTGCAAGGCTAATTCTCTGCCTAATTCACTTCTTCACTTTCTTCAAGTTTTATTCAAATATTATTTTTTTAGTAAGTCCTTTCCTGGGCACTTTACTTATAATTTAAATAGAAATTCTTTGCAACCCTTTAAATCACCCCTTCCTGTTTTTCTCCTCAGCACTGTCACAGTCTAATATACTCTATATAATAGTTTATTTATCTGGTTTATTGTCTGTGTTTTCTGTATATACTAGATGAGGGCAGGGATCTCTGTCATTTTGTTTATTTCTGATCCTCATACCCTGGAACAGATTTTTGCATATAGTAAGTGCTCAATTCATATATATTTAAAGAAATGGATAAATCAATAAACCTTTATAAGAATCCCGTGAGTTATACATTCATTGTGTCATTGAAGAAACTATACCTGTGAGAGGTTGAGAAACTTGTTTAAGGTCACACAGCTAATAAGCAGTGAGCCAGGATTCAAACCTGGGCATATCTAATTCCAAAATACCTTCTTGTTTCATCATTCTTTACTGCAAACTATAGAGCTGGAATCAAATGATCTTTTGAGGTCACTTCCAGTTAAGATCAGCAGTTCTATGATAACATGTAAGCTTTACAAAGATGGTATAGATCCAGTTATTGCTTGCAAAAGTATTTACTGAGGTTATCCAGGAATTTGAACCCCAAGAAAGCATAATAATAATTAGTTTTTATTTTTTATTTAAAAAATATTTACTATGCACTTACTATATACCAGACCTCATGATAGGTATTTTACTTGTTGGATCACTTCATAATACTTTTCACAATAGTTTTGCTAAGTTAAAAGTATTATTATTTCCACTTTACTCATAAAGCGATAGAAACAAAGAAAAGTCATGCAACTTGCTGAATGTCACAGCTAGAAAGTAGCCAAAATTAAATTCAATTCAGACCTTGAAACTACAAATCTCAGTTACCTGAAATGCTTGTACTCTTCTCTTACATGATCCACGTTTTCTTCAAGCCCTAGTTCAGCATCCTTCAGCCCCTCCTTTCATGTTGTACATCTTGTGGTATATTTCTCATGTGTACCCTTCACCTGGCGCTTCTCTCTACCTTGCCAGGTACTTGCTCCACCTCCCCAGTTAAATCCTTACCCATCTAAGCCTACACATAGCAGATACATATTAATGTGGCTTGAATTTGTGGCATAAATGTTGCCAAGGAAGGTGCTGCACGGGTAAATTTTCCCAAATTTCTAGACACTCACCTTTTGCTCTGGTTGGACCTACAGTTTTGTCACTGACCTTCTTAAAGTGTTGAATCCCTTGGATCAGGGTCTCTTAGGGAACTTGTTAAAAATTCATTTTCCTGGCCTTCACTTTAGACTCACTGAATCAGAAAAATTCATGGTGGGATCTTTCTGGTTTTAGCATATGCTGTTCCCAATGTTTGCAGTATCTTCTCCTAGTTCAATGACTTCATTGGAAAAATCCCCTTTGTGCTTCAGATTTTAGCTTAGTTATCCCTGGCTCTAAAAATATATATTTTTTACCCAGGGCTAAGAGATGAGGTGCTCCTTCTTTGTGCTCCAATTGAGCACTTTGGTACTTAGCCACATTATAGCTCTTTGAATACTCTAATATACTTATATCTTTATAAGTTTTCCTCTCTCAGGGTCTCTCACTGTCATATGCCAAGTGCTTACCACAGTCCCTGGCATAAAACTGGATGTCAATAATAAAATAGAGGAATGCCCAAATTAAAAGAGATAATGCGATTAATGAGCAACCAGGAGCACTTAATTTCTACTCCAAATTTTGCCAAGGGCACACAGAGGTAGAATTTACCCTCTCTATTTAGTGTTAGCATGGAGATCATATCTCGCCACCCCACAGTTGGCCATTTTCTCAGTTGTAGGATCCAAGTTAGAATTAAAAACCATAGAAAAGCAGAAGGAAACCAACTTATTGATGGGATTGTTTGTTGTACTCATCTAGTTTGTGAAGGATACAAATATAATATTTAGATGTTAATGGGGCAAGCAGTCCTAGCTTCCTAAATAGCTCCTGGGCAAGTCTGGCATGGTTTCTCTTGGAACCCTTTAAGAAACCAATAATGACAACCACATAATTTTGTAATTCATGGTATTTCAAACAAAACACACCGTTTTGGCAATCCAGGCTAACTTCAAATTAAGGGAGCCAGCACTCCCTTCTCTTAAAACCTAGGATGTCTTAATTCCCTGATACCATTTAGCAGGTGCTGTATTCATTGTAAGCACTTAATATAGGCATACCTCATTTTACTGTGCTTTGCAGGTATTACTTTTTTTTTTTTTTTTTTACGAATTGAAGTTTTGTGGCTACCATGTGTCGAGCAAGTCTATCAGCTCTATTTTTCTAACAGCATGAGCTTACTTGGTGTCTCTGTGCAATGTTTTGGTAATTCTCACAATATTTCAAACTTCTTTATTATTATTATATCTATAATGGTAATCTGTGATCAGTGATCTTTGATGTTACCCTTGTAATTGTTTTGGGTGCCACAAATGACGCACATATAAGACAGCGAACTTAATCCGTAAATGCCGTGTGTGTTCCGACTACTCCATTGACTGGCCATCCCCCCCAATCTCTCTTCCTCTTCTTGGGCCTTCCTAATTCCTGAGACACAGTAATATTGGATTTTGGCCAATGAATATCCCTACAATGGCCTCTAAGCGTTCAAATGAAAGGAAGTTTTCATAAGGCCATAACTGCCATAGCTAGTAATTCCTCTGATAGATCTGAACAAAGTCAATTGAAACCTTCTGGAAAGTATTCACTGTTCTAGATGCCATTAAGAACATTTATGATTCATGGGAGGAGGTCAAATATCAATGCTAATAGGAGTTTGGAGAAAGTTGATTCCAGCAATGTGTTGAGGGGTTCAAGACTTCAGTGGAGGAAGTAACTGCAAATGTGATAAGAACTAGAATTAGAAGTGGAAACTGAATATGTGACTGAATTGCTGTGTGCCATCTTATGATAAAACTTTAATGGATAAAGAGTTGCTTCTTATGGATGAACAAAGAAAGTGATTTCTTAAGAGGGAAAATATTCCTGGTGAAGATGCTGTGAACTCTGTTGAAATGACAACAAAGGATTTAGAATATTACATAATAAACTTTGTTGATAAAGCAGTGACAGGGTTTGAGAGAATCGACTCCAATTTTGGAAGGAGTTCTACTGGGGTAAAATGCTATCAAACAGCGTTATATGCTATGTGTGATGAAATAATCAGGCAAATTTGAACACTGACTGGATATTTGATGATTTAAAGAAATTATTAATAGTTTTAGGTCTAATAATGACATTGTGGCTTTATTTTTAAATGGTACTTATTTTAGAGATATATATTGAAGTTTTTGCTTCAAAATGATCAAGTTGAAGATATACTTATAATAATCCATTTGCAGATGGAAGGAGTGGATAGGGGTGAGATAAAACAAGACTGGGTATGGTTTGATAATTATTCAAACTGGTCTATTCAGTCTATTCTTTGAAACCTCCCATAATATGTTTTTATAACTTCATGATTATCCATGGAACTGTACAACACAGTGAACCCTAAGTTAAACCCTGGGCTATAGATAGTAGAACAATTATAAAAATGTGCTTTTATCAATTGTAACAAATGTACCACACCAATGCAAGGTATTAATAATAGGGTGGTATATAGGAATCCTGTGTTTTTGTTCTGTAAACGTACACTTTGTCTAATAAAAAGAAAATAAAAAAAAATTAGTGGAATCAACCTGAAGTGGATGACATTCAATATTGCCAAAAAATCACCCAAGAATCTGAGATAAATAATTTTTTTCTCAATCAATCTTGATGACACCTTTTAACTGCGAACAGATAAATCAATAAACAAGTATAGACAGTTAGTAAATCAACCTATCTATTCATAATCACTTCACATTTGAAAGCTCTTGCTGTGTATATTTTCTTTGAACTGAATTTGGGGCTTTGACAAGGAAGCCATAAATCCAGTTTTTTGATGAATTATGGCTTTGCCACTAGTGCGAGATCGGAAAGAGTTCCCTACTAATTTTTCTTCTTAACATTGGTTTGGTAAGTGGTAAACATTCAGGCTCATTCCTTTCAGGGCTAAATCACCACACATTCAGCTTCAATGTTCTGGAAACTTTTTTCTTTAATTTTTAATTTTTACGGGCAGTGTGTTCCTGGGGACGTTCAAATCTGCCAGGTTGACCAGGTGAGAGTTGAAGTGTGCCTCAGGTGCCGGCAGATGAACGAGCTCTGTGAGCGCGGCTGCTTCCTCTTACTTTCTCTAGCCACTAGTTAGCCCTTAACACACTTAGAAGGTTGCTCTTCTAATTTGAACTGTGTGAGTCTTTGGCTGGAGGGTAGTTCTGTGTCCCAGTGATAAAAGAACACATAAAACAATCCAGTGCCTGATCATTCTCCCTGGCTGTCAGTGAATCATGTCTAATAGCATCTCCATGCAGTTTGCGCCAATTTGCTTGCAATGGCATCCTTTTCCGTGGGCTTGCTGCTCAGCAGGCCCTGAAGCAATCTATGAATAACTTCCCAACAGATGCTGTTTATGAATTGAAGCAAATGGCTTCCCTGTTTCTCTTTTTTCTCACTTCAATAATTTTCAGTGACATTACGATGAATATTTATAGTCCTGTAGCAGTGCATAAAAATGGCGAACAAGCAGACCTGGGCATTGTTTCATACGTGAGTGCTGTTCGAATGGGTTCTGGCTGACTGCTTTTAATAATGTTCTGTTGATGGACGGAAAAGAGGATGCAAATTGTAGATCAGGCATTTTCATTCACTGTTTTAGCAGGATTGGCATTGACGGAGTGCTGGCTGTGTCCGTCATCTCACGCACAGGATGCCTTAATTGGCCAAAACAACTGTCCTTTGGTGTTCCTCCTCCTCTTTGTACTGCTTTTCAATACTTTCAAATATTTGGCTTCAGCAGAGACAGTGACACTAACTGAGGGCTCAGTAGGTTTATTTTACCACCATTTGTCATCCAAATGTCTAAGTGCATTAGAAGCTGCAGCCCAACTAACATAACATTCCTAGGAATTAAAATGTAAAATCACAAGGAATATGTTGGTTTTAATTTGCCTGCTTCTTTTATAGAAGAGTCCTGGGCCATACTTTACTCTGAAATGCCTTTTTCTCAAAATGTTCATAATTTCATTTTCTTTTAAATATTATAAAAGTGAGATGACTTCTATGTGAACATGGCTCCTAAATTTGATTCTAAGGGAACTACTCTATCTTCAGTGGCTTATGTTTTGAATAGCTGATATACCGTACTTGCATTTTCTATTTTACAATAATGAGTTACTAAAGTAGCCTATATTTTCCAAACCATTGACTGGGTCATATTGGTCCACATACAAATAATTGCCTGTTTGGCTATTTGCTTATAAATAAGAGTGTTGAAAATTGTATGTGAATATGTATATGCTTGCATAGTATATGTATACTGAAGCCTCCCAAAATATTCAAATTATTCCATTCTATTCTTGCATTATGAAATACTCACCAACTACTGAAATGAAACCATTTTTATTATGCACACATACTCACAATATCTGTACCACCTATCATTTGTATGCTATACACAGAGAACGTTGTGCTATAACACAACAGTAAAAAATAAAAAGGCAATTTGGAAAGGAGTGTGTTTCTTGCTTTAACTGCAGCAGATCCAGAGAGTGATTTTCTTTTGAAAATCAGAAGTATAACCTGAAATCTTGAAATATTCTAAAAATTAGTGAAAATCCCAAGAATGTATTTGATTTAGAAATGTCATTTTTTGAATAAAATAATATATAGTATAATGTCTTAAAATGACTCTTCTCTCCAAAAAATACAAAACTAAGAAACTCTGCAAATATTTCCAGGCCTGGAGCAAAAGGACTAAGAATAGACTATGGGTCCTACTTTTGCAGAATAATTCACCCTAGTGCTTTTTAATTTGTTTTAAATAAAAGTAATATATTGTAAAGTAACACATGTAAACAGTTCAGGAAGTTAATGTGAAAATCATTCCCCTCCCTAGGATAACTAGAGTTAACAGTGGTTTGTATATCATTTTGGATGTCTCTATGCATATGTAAGCATACATCTACAACCCAAGAATGCTTTCTTCATGTACAGTATTTTCTCTTTCACCATTGGTATTTTCTGGGTTTTTGTTCTCTTTTAGTTTCTTATTTTGTGATAAAAAATTTTCCTGATTTCTACATTGTCAAGTCTTTTATTCAGTTTGTTTTCTTCTGTGTTATTCCTTTTCCTGAGAATAATTTAGAGTCATTTTAAGCATTGTTTTTGAAATGTAAGGGGAGGCTTTGAGGAAAACTGCCATTTCTTGATGGTCCTTTCTATAGTGACCAAAACATCAGGTAATGATTATATGCTCCAGTGCAAAAGGCATGAAAAACATTATTTGGATATCCTACAGATAGCCTGCCCTAGATTAATGAGACATTCCCAATCAATCTCTTCCTATCTACTGATTTCCCCATTTTCCCTCGCTAAAATAGTAACAAGTCTTTCCAAATCAGGTGGAAATTTGGGCAGCAGGAATGTGAAATCATTTGTATAATGTGTACATCTTTGGGTTTCCAAAAGTCTGGAAACACAAGCAAATACGTTATTGATATTATTATTGTTATTTCATAATGTCATGAAAAATCTTCGATTTTTAGAAAATGAAATATTATTTGTATTTCTAGACTTTATAGAGACACCATAGAGATAGCTTGAAGAACCAGATCTTTCATTTTCCTTGAGAGTGTGCTTTGGTACGTTGTGACTACCATATCTAGTTTTTAGGTGACTAAATTGCTTTGGTATGCTTTTCACACCCATCCCTTCTAAACCTTTCTCATTTGTTCTGTCATACACCCTCTCCCCACCCCAATAATTAATTTATCCATCCATCTCTTCATTTACTTGAGAAATAACATTTGTTGATCCATTACCTGGCAGGCAGTGTATTTCAAGCTCTAGAGATTTCCTTGTAAATAAGATAGATCTTGAACCTTCTCTAAGGGAATTCTGTCTCTAATAGGGTTTCTAGAAAAGCACAAAGCTTATTATGACATAGTGAGATAACTGCCAGAACAAGTAAGGGGAATAATATGTAAATTGGCCTGGACAGGTTGGCTGGAGTTGGGAGGGAGTTCATATATAAACAGAGACCTGAAGGATAGCTAGGAGTTGGCAGGTGAAATGTTTTGGAATGATATAAAAATGTTCCATGCAGGAGGATCAGGATTTATAAAGGCGAAGTGGGAGAAAAGAGAACGGCCTTGGGAGGAAATGAAAGGAGTTCTGTGTGTCTGGTGTCAGAGTGTAATGGGGTGAGCAGGAGGCCACGACAGAGACTAGAAGAGAGGAAAGAGGTCATTAGAGATGGCGAGGTAAAGAGGTGTGCTCGGGCCTGACTTTAACAGGCCATGGAAGTCGTCATAAGTATTTTGGATTCCATTATTCTAAGAGTAATGGGGAGCCAAGGTGGGTCTTAAGCAGGGTAACAACATGAACACAGCATGGCAGATGGACTGGGGAGAGCAAAGGTAAAGAGGCCGCTTAGAATGTTGCAGGGGCCCATGTGTGAGGTGACTGTGGTCTGAACCAAGGGAGTCCCGAGAAGTAGACAGACTAGCAGAACTCATCAGTGGAGAGCTTGGACAGTGTTAGGTGTCAGAATGATATGTGGTGTGAGGGAGAGGGAGGAGTGAAATTGATTTGAGCAATTGGTTGGGTGTTTGTGGGCTTTGCTGGCCTGTGAAGATTGGGAGGAGAAATAAGTTATTTGAAGGAGGAGATGATGAGATCCTTGGTGAGTATGACGTGGGGGTGTCCTTTGAACATCCAAGGGGATATGTGAGGAGGGCAGTCAGATGTATCTGTGTGTGCACCTTATAAAAGCAGTTGTGTGTGACTCAAAATAGAAGTTAAGCTGAAAAGCATCCATTTATGGAAGCAACAGAAGCCATGGCATGCAGGAAAACACCCACATCTTCATTCATAGTTGTTTGTCTTGTATTTTCTCTCTCTGTACGCAAGACCACTAGACAAATCTTTAAAATAAGGTTGTTTTATCATGTTACATGTTTATCTGAAGTCACTATATTGCTTGCCCACATTTTAAGAATAAATTTCATTTTCCTTAGCCTTAAATTCGAGATGCTTCCCAAAGTGGAGCTTGCGCCATCATTTCAAACTTAAAACCCAACGGAAACCTACTGCTTGTCTCAATGTGAACTTTGTATGGTCTGAACAAACTTCCCTTTCTGTTCTTCCAGTCTTTTAACATTGTTCCCTTATCTCCCTTGTTTCTCTGATTTATATTCTTTGCTGATATTTCATATAAATTTGTATAAATTCATAAATTTCATTTACATTTGGTATAGTTTTTTGAAGCACTGTGCTTAAGGGATAGCCTTTGCTGTTGGACAGACATGGCCTGAAGTCCTGACCTGCTGCTAAATACCTAAGTGACCTTGGGCAGCGTACTTAAATTCCTGAGCCTTGGTCTCCTAACTTTCAAAATAGGGATAATGATAATAGTAATAATAGTAATAATAATAATATTTAATTTCCAGCTTTAAAACCAAACACTAATCTGCCACAATAACCTTTACAGCATCCTATTCATTAAGCCTGGAGAGGGGCCCAGGATGTATGACAAGCACCTCCAGGGGATTCCACCCCATACGTGGAGAAACTGTGCATTAATCCATGTTTCTTTTTCATTTGGTACAAATATAAATGCAAACATTTTGAGATAATATGAACTAAAAATTCCATCATTGAGAAAATAAGGCCTTGTAAAACATTAATGCAAACTGGTAACTATAGGTTCTAAATTATTTTAGAAACTACACCTAAACCTTATATTATTTTACTCACATAACCCAATAACTAGAGGTTAGATGTAGTTAAAAATGATTGCTGCCCCAGTCATCATAAAATCATGCATTTTTAAACAGCACATTTTAAACAGCATAGAAAGTAACTAATGGTAATTTCTCATGGAAATTACTTTTTTGTTTCTGGACAAAGAGTTCAGAGTCAATCAAAAACCAATCAATATAGACTCTTATGTAAACCATAATTAAGGATGACAAATAGCTTCTTGTATGATGTTAAATAATGTATTTATAAAAATAAAAATCCAAAGTAACACTTAAAAACCAAGCCACCAATGTCTAGAGGATATATGCTGGTGACATTCCTGCCAATTTCACTACAAATTTTTATGGACACCAGCAACAGACTATAAATGCCTTACAGGGTTGCAAACACTGGAAGGACGAGTCCTGTGATATTTTAAAGGTATTTTTGGGTTTCATATGCAGATGATTCATTTTAACCAACTCTTGGTATTCAGTTGCTGTATTGATAGGATCACTGGTTCTGAGGTTTTCCTGTAGGATAGGCAGGGAGAAATTCTGATGCATATAGGTGAACATAAAGATTATCCTACTCTTCTTCACTTTGGCTCCTAGAATGTGAAGGGTTATTAGACGTCTCTTAGATATTATCTAAAGGGCTGAAATCATACCTGTAAAAATTCATGCACAGCGAGAACTTAGATACTATCCATCTCAAGCAAGGGTTTATAGTGGGAAAAAAACCACAGGTGTGAAAACTTGGAATAGTTTTTGATAAGAAGCCATCTTTTTGGGAAGCAAACAGGATTTTCATATTGCACACCTCAGGAGGCACCAGTCCCGCTGAGCTTCAATGAACATCTTTCACAGTGGGAGGTAATTATTCCCAGAGTGTACAATATAGAAAATGAAGGTTAAAACACCAGTGCATTCACACCTTATAGAGATGTCATGAAGATCAATTTATTTGTAAAGGGGTTGAGCATTTGGAAGAAAGACATAAATTCGTTACATTTTCATATCAAATAGTTTACATTTAAATAGGAACTATGTACTTAGAACAACCCTTCTAAGCTTTCAGTATTTTCAGAGTTACTTAGTGTTTTATACTTTTAATGTGCTGTCTGATCAGATAAAGTATAGATAAAAGCCACTGTCCAAAGTTACTGCTTATGTAATTAAACACAAATGTAAGTTGAAGACAATAGTTTGCATTACTTAAATGTAAATTTGTTTCAAGTCACCAGTTGGTTAGTTTGCATTTGTCTGTTTGAAGGTTATTTTCAAAGGAATCTCTTTATCTAATGGAGGCAATACAGAGATCATTGTCTTTAAAATTTGCTCCACATCCTATCTGTATGTCTGACTCTTATTAGCCTATATGCATGGCGTTAGGGCTGTGGGCTCTTTGCTTTCAGTAGGCATATGGGGAGGTTGAAGATGTTTATAAATTAGACCTTCAGAATACAAAGCATGTCTTTGCCCAAATCAAGTGCCAGCTGGCGAGGTTTACCTTGTTAGGAATAAGGATAAAAATACCTGTCCCTCTCTACTGCTTAGAGAGCTAAAGTTGCAAGATCATCTGGTGAATCTAGTTCCTGGCACTCAGTCAATACTCAGGTTAAGGTTGCTTTGTTCTTTACATTACTTGGATTGGCAAAAGGTATGGTTAAATAACTTGTGATTTAAATCGTGAATTGTCTTAGGTATATTGGTACCTCCTAGAAACCTATGCTTCTCCTGGGCTGGGTGGGTACACCCAGACAAACTGACAAAATATTACAACCATCCAGGATTCTTTAGCTCTCTTTCTGTCTTTTACTCTGTACAAAGAGATATTATGATGCAGCTAACTGGCTACCTGGATTCTGCTTTTCTTCCAGTTCTGCTCAAGTTGACAATGAGTCATTTATTGAGTAACTACTATGAATAGGGCACTTTGCCCTAGTGGTTTAAATATATTATCTCATTTAATCTTTATAAGAATCCTGTAAGACAAGACTTTGTAATACTTTCCCCTTTTAGAGATGACTAAACTGAGGTTCAGAATGATTTACCCAACACCACAAATCAAGTATGTTTGACCTCAAAGCTTTTTTATAACTTATAATAGTGCAAAACTGGAGAATGATTTCATTTCCATGGTGCATTTTTACCATCTGTATGATGAGCGGTAACAGTAACTTATCTCTAGGGATTCTTGCAACAATACGAAATCTCAAGTCTATCAATCCAAGACTTTTCTATAGAATGTAATTCAATGTAATCTGTGTCTTTTTAATTTTATTCTTATCTAACGGGTTTAGTTAGTAAATTACTAAGCTCCTCACTAGGACCTGTTACGGAGGGAATTTTACCTGTTCAGCTTTCTCAGCATCAGAACCTGGGAAACAGTATCATCGAAGGCTTCTGATGTATTATTTTCCTCTCCAGAGATCAACCAAAAAAGTCCTTACAAAAATGAAAAAGTTAAAGACAGATTAATCAATTGCAAGGCTTTGAGTGCTTATGTTTTATTTCCAAAATTATCAGGGTAGACTTTTTTTTCCTTTTAAAGTAGGTTGAAGGGTCTGATATGCAGTAAACTGAAAAACTCAGCTAGAAATTTTTTATTTTTAAATGATAAACCTGTTGCATTTCTAGGGCCTACCCTGGGAAGATAAAAGACAGAGCTTTTCTTAACTCAATTAAGAAAACCACAAGTGATAGCTCCACTTCTCTGCATTTTCTCCCAGCATGAGATGACTCAGCCAGAAATAGTGTGATAATATCGCAGATGTTCCTTTGCTCGGATAGCTGATTATTGCTTATCTCAATGATATTTTAATACAAACACACAACTGTTCACCCTGTTTTATGGCTGTCAGAGTTTTGCTTCATATTTAACAAATGGAAGTTTATGAGCAGATGTATCTTTGACTCAGATTTACTTTTTCCCTCATTATGTCACATGAAAACCCTAAATGATGGAGAGGGTATTAGACACATCTGCACTATTAGACTGTTGGATTCAGGTCATTCAACTAGTCTATCATTTCCCACCAGCCTGATGGCCCTTTGAGCTTCATTCTCTGTTATCAAGACCAAAAGATCAAAATTTGATTTTGGGATTCCAAGCAAAACTTTTCTCCACTCTTCACAATGAATATATTTAAAATCTCACATTCTCCTTTTTACTCCTGATACAATCTCCCAGAAAGACTGAAAGGGTTTCTGCAACTGTCATCACCTATAAATGATTTTTTTTTTTTGCTTCTGATTCAGCTCAGTACACTGAGCAAGGCTTTGGAGCCAGGTACACTTTGGTTTGCGTTTTGACCCCCTATTGATTTAGCTGTATGACCTGCTTCGAGTCACCTACATTTTAATCCCCTCAAGTCTCATCTTGAACTATCATTTAATATCACTTCAGCCACACTGACCTTTTATTTCTTTATTGAGACATGTTGGAGGATTTGTTTTCTAGTAGGCCTGAAGCCTCAGAGTACTCAGAGGTTGATACACCTGGAAAATTCACCTTGAGAGGCAGTGGGCTAGGTGCTGGGCTTGTGAGCAGTTACTTCCACTGGTGGAAGCCAGTCTACAGAACCACTAAGGTGAGGCAGAACATTATTATTTTTTTAAAGTTAGCCTGGCAAAGAGACCCTTCCAGATGACCTGCTGCAATTCTTACTCCTATCACAGTATGAACAGCAGCAGGGAAATTTCATGGGGCCTATTCATACCAAAATAGTTACAGTTTTTACTGGATATACCACTGTTTCCCGTTTTGCATGCTCTCATAATAAGAAGGCTAGTTAAAATTTTCTGATAACTGTGTACACACTTTTTAAAGTGTTTTACAAAAAAAAAATTAGCCCATTTAACACAATTCTAAGGTAAATCCCATTTCTATCCTCATTCTTATGGGTTGAGTTGTCTCCCCAAAAGATATTTGAAGTCCTAACTGCCAGTACCTCAGAAGCTAGAACTGGAAGAGAAGGATTCTCCCCTATAGGTTTCAGATGGAGTATGGCCATCTTGAGTTTGGACTCGTAGATTCTATAACTGTGAGACAATAAGTTTCTGTTGTTCTAATCCATCAAGTTTGTAATCTTTGTTACAGTGTCCCTAGAAAGCTAAGATTTTTGTAATTGAAGTTAAAAATAAAAATCCCTAATGTTGTATGAATAGTAAGAGGGAAAACAGGATTTGAATGCAGGCAGCCTGGATCCAGCCCCGTACTCCTCACCACTAGGCAGCACCACTTCTCCTTTATTGCACTAGAAGAACTTGTGTCCTCTGCCTGTGACTTCTGATGTGTTCCCATCAATTACGTGGCTGTGCCGATAGGAAATTAGGAATGCATACTTTACCTCCTCAAGCCTTTTGCAAGGAATATCCACTACTGCATTCATCCTGCTACCTTCCTTCATCAAGCAGATTTCAGTGTAAACATCATTTTCTCCAAGAAAGTTTATTGACCCCTCTTCATTTTTCTCATAGCATCTTATACCTCTCATCTGAGCACTTATTACAATTGCAATTAAATACATTATTTGAAAAATAGTCACCCTTGCTAATCTCAGGTTCCATTATGCCTCTCTAGGTCATCCTTGTACTTCCACGGTAAAGTGCAGTTCAAAGCTCATTAACTGAGCTTAATGTAAGGATTGTAGTTTAGTAAATCAAATTTTCTGCAATCAGTTTCCTCATTCATAGAGAAGGCACAAAAATGCCTATCATACACAATTTGTGGCGATTAGATATGTGTCTAATAGTATGTAGAATAACATTTTTTTTAACCTTTGTATATCTGCCTTTATTGATCCCTCATCCAGTCATCGGTGGAGTACTGAATTATTCTACTTCTTTTTATATTTCTTTACTGTTCATTACATTTATTTATTTATTAAATAAATAAATATATATATATATATATATAAATTTTTTTAAAGGTATTTAAATTACATAAATGTTACATAAAGATTTAGGGGATTCTCATATGCCCAGCTTCCTACATCGCCCACATTTTCCCACACTAACAACAGCTTTCATTAGTGTGGTACATTCATTACAATTGTTGAACACATTTTAGAGCATTGCCACTAAGCATAGATTATAGTTTACATTGTAGTTTACACTCTCTCCCACACAATTTTGTAGGTTATGGCAAGGTATGTAATGGCTCATATCTGTCATTATAATGTTGTTCAGGAAAATTCCCAAATCCCCCAAATGCCCCCATATTTCACCTGTATTTCCCTTTCCCTGCCCTCAGAACCTCTAGTGGCCCACTGCCTCCACATGAATGATATTGTTTCTTCCATTGCTAGAATCACAATAAGTCTATAGTAGAATACCAGTAAGTCTACTTTAGTCCATAGTTCATTCCCCAATCCTGAGGATTCTGGGATGGTGTTGCCCACTCTACCTCTAATTGAGAGGAGGCTTTGATCCCATGGGGCAGATGGATGGGACCCTCTTGCTTGCAGTTGTAGGCTCAGTTCCTTGGGATGGTCGTTGTCCATCATCATCTCCTTGTTAGTTGTCCTGCATGAGTCCAATGAACTGGACAGTAGGTGTTGCAACTCTGTTGAATTTCAGGGCTCAGTTGGCACATGGACAGCCCAGAGATTAAAGTCTCTTGGACGTACACCTACCAGCTCAGTACCAAGGTTTTATCTTGAGAAAAATGTCACAGTGGTCCACCAGTCAGAGAAGGGGCTTATGGAGGTCAGATAATTGATGGAATTTTAGCTCAGGTCTGTCTCACAGTGGGTCCACAGGGCCCCTGGACCCATTCTATGCTTATTTCCCCAGTTCCAGAATGCATAATTGTAATAGACATATTCAGTAACTGGCAGAATTCCCACACTGGATCTCTGGCTTGTGGAGTGAGGGCTATTGTGGTAGGAAAGGCCAAGTGGAAGCCACTAGAACTGCCCCTACCTATCAAAATAGTACATCAAAAGCAATACCAGATTCCTGGAGGGATTGCAGTGATTAGTACCACCATCAAAGATTTGAAGTATATGGGGGTAGTGGTTTCCACCACATCCCCATTCAACTTTCCTATTTGGCCTGTGCAGAAAACAGATGGATCTTAGAGGATGACAGTAGATTATCATAAACTTAACCAGGTGGTGACTGCAATCATAGCTGCTGTCCTAGATGTGATATCATTACTTGAGCGAATCAGTACAACCCCTGGTACCTGGTATGCAGCTATTGATCTGGCAAATGCTTTTTTTTCTCAATTGCTATTAGTAAGGACCACCAGAAACAGTTTGTTTTCATCTGGCAAGGCCAGCAATATACCTTCACTGTCCTGCCTCTGGGGTAGATCAACTCTCTAGCCCTATGTCATAATATTGTCCACAGGGACCTTGGTCATCTGTAGTAGTTGGGCAGTTTGATGTAATTATGAATTCCAAAAAATAGATATTGGATTACGCTTGTAAACTGGCCTGTTAATCTGGGCATGATTAAATTAGGATTAGGGCGTTGATTGGGCCATGTCAGTAGGGCGTTCAGCCCCACCCCTTGGTGGGTGGGGGAATCAAATATAAAAGGCAAGGCAAGGGACAGAGGGAGCAGATTTTGATGTTGGAGTTTTGATGTTGGAGAGAAGGCCCTGGGAATAGAGACAAGCCATTCGCCTGATAGTCTACAGCTGGCCTTGTGGAGAGAAGCAAAACCTAGAGAGCCTCATAGTCTACAGCTGATTTTGTGGAGGAACCAGAGGAGCTGGGCCCGGAGAGAAATGGAGCCTTGGGAAGAGAGGAACCCAAGAAACCTGAACGCTGGCAAACATCGTCAGCTGTCTTGCTCCAGCACGTGGCAATGGACTTTGGTGAGGGAAGAAACTTATGCTTTGTGGCCTGGTAACTGTGGACTTCTACTCCAAATAAATACCCTTTATAAAGACCAACCAATTTTTGGTGTTTTGCATCAGCACCCCTTTGGCTGACTAATACAGTCATCTCTCCCTCTCACAAGACACCACACTGGTCCATTATATTGGTGATATCATGTTGATAGGATCTAGCAAGCAAGAAGTATCAATGGCTCTAGACTTATTGGTAAGGCATTCACATGAGAAAGGATGGGAGATAAATCCAACAAAAATACAGGGGCCTTCCTCCTCGGTGAAATTTCTAGGTGTCCAGTGGTGTGGAGCATATTGACATATCTCTTCTAAAGTGATGCTGCTGCATCTGGCACCTCCTATGACCAAAAAAGAGGCACAATGCTTAGTTGGTCTCTTCGGAGTTTGGAGACAACACAGTCCTCATTTGGGTGTGCTGCTCCAGCCCATTTACCAAGTGAACAGAAAAGCTGCTAGTTTTGATTGGGGACCAGACCAAGAGGAAGTTCTGTGACAGGTCCAGGTTGCTATGCAAGCTGTACTACCACTTGGACCATAAGATCTAGCAGATCCAATGGTGCTGGAAGTGTCAGTGGCAAACAGAGATGCTGTCTGGAGCCTTTGGCAGGCCCCTATAGAAGAATCACAAAATAGATCCTTAGGATTTTGGAGGAAAACCCTGCCATCCTCTGCAGATAACTACTCTCCCTTTGAGAAACAGCTTTTGGCCTGCTGCTGGGCCTTAGTAGAGACTGAACGCTTAACCATGAGCCACCAAGTTACCATGAGACCTAAGCTGCCTATCATGAACTGGGTATTGTCTGACCCACCAAACCATAAAGTTGGGCGTGCACAGCAGCACTCCATAATAAAGTGGAAGTGGTATATATGAGATCGGGCTCAGCAGGTCCTGAAGGCACAAGTGAGTTACATGAGGAAGTAGCCCAAATGCCCATGGTCACCACTCCTGCCATGTTACTTTCTCTTTCCCAGCCCACAGTTTTGGCCTCTGGGGGAGTCCCTTATAATCAATTGACTGAGGAAGAGAAAACTCAGGCCTGGTTTACAGATGATTCTGCATGATATGCAGGTACCACCTGAAAGTAGACAGCTGCAGCACTGCAGCCCCTTTCTGGGACATCCCTGAAGGGCAGTGGTGAGGGCAAATCCTCCCAGTGGGTGGAACTTCAATTAGTGCACAGTTGTTCATATTGCTTGGAAGAAGAAATGTCCAGAGGTGTGTTTGTACACTGATTCATGGGCTGTTGCCAATAGTTTGGCTGGATGGTCAGAGACTTGGAAGGAACATGATTGGAATATTGGTGACAAAGAGGTCTGGGGAAGAGGTATGTGGATAGACCTTTCTGAGTGGGTGAAAAACATGAAAATATTTGTGTCCCACATGAATGCTCACCAGAAGGTGACTTCAGCAGAGGAAGATTTTAACAATCAAGTGGATAAGATGACCTGATCTGTGGCTAATGCTCAGCTTCTTTCCACAGCCACTCCTGTCATTGTTCAATGAACTCATGAACAAAGTGGCCATGGAGGTAGGGATGGTGGTTATGCATGGACTCAGCCACATGAACTTCCCCTCACCAAGGCTGACTTGGCTACAGCCACTGCTGAGTGCCCAATCTGCCAGCAGCAGAGACCCATGCTCAGCCCTTGATATGGCACCATTTCCCAAAGTAATCAGCCTGTTACCTTGTGGACAACTTTCATTTTGGAAGGGGCAGTGATTTGTTTCAACTGGAATTTGGGTTTGTGTTCTCTGCACACAAAGCTTCTTCCAAGACATGTGGACTTATCCAATGTCTCATCCACTGCCATGGCATTCCACACAATATTGCTTTTGATCAAGGAAACCATTTCACAGAAAATGATGTGTAGGAATGGGCACATGCCCATGGAATTCACTGGTCTTACCATGTACCCCATCATCCTGAAGCAGCTGGATTGATAGAATGGAGGAATGGCCTTTTGAAGACTTAATTACAGCTCCAACTAGGTGACAATACTTTGCAGGGCTGGGGCAATCCTCTCCAGGAGGCTGTGTATGCTCTAAATCAGTGTCCACTCTATGGTGCTGTTTCTCCCACAGCCAGGATTCATGGGTCCAGGAATCAAGGAGTGGAAAAGGGAGTGGCACCACTCAGTATTACCCCTAGTGATCCACTAGGAAAATTTTTGCTTCCTATCCCTGAAACCCTAAATTCTGCTGGTCTACAGGTTTTAGTTCCAAAAGGAGGAGAATTTCCACCAGAGAACACAACAATGATTCCATTGAACTGGAAGTTAAGACTGCCACTTGGCCACTTTCGGCTCCCGTGCCTCAGAATTAACAGGCAAAGAAGGGAATTACTATACTGGCTGGGGTGATTGATCCTAACTATCAAGGGGAAATAGGACTGCACCTACATAATGGGAGTAAAGAAGAGATTGCCTGGAATACAGGAGATCCTCTAGTATATCTCTCAGTACTGTCATGCCCTGTGATTATAGTCAATAGAAAATTGCAGCAATTCAATCCAAGCAGGACTAACAATGGCCCAGAATCTTCAGGAATGAAAATTTGGGTCACCCCACCAGGCAAAGAACCACTGTCAGCTGAGGTGCTTGCTGAGGGTAACAGGGAATGGGTAGTGGAAGAAGGTAGTGATAAATATGAACTTCTACCATAAGACTAGTTACAGAAGCAGGGACTATAATGGTCATGAATATTTCTTCCGTATTTTGTTATGAGGATGATTGTATATGTACATAAAATGAATATCTTTATTTTCTTCCCTTTTTCCTTTAGCATGTGACATAAGTTGTATTAGTTCATGTCATAATACTTAAGGATGTCAAGTTTAAGAGTGACTATTACCCAAGAGCTTGCACCCTATTCTGTAGGGAATTAATGTGTTTCCGATTGTACGGAATATTGTTAGGTGGAAATATATAAATGTATGTCTGTTGCTTGTTTCTATTTAGAGTATGGTTTAAGGTGATGTGTATGGCCAAATTGACAAAGGGTGGACTGTGATGGTTAGGCTAATGTGTCAACTTGGCCAGGTAATTGTGCCAAGTTTTTTGGTCAAGCAAGCACTAAGCTAATTATAAAATATGGACATTTATGGATCTTTAATTATCAGTGAGTTGATTGCATAGATGGCTGATTACATCCACAATCAACCAAGGAGATTGCCATCAGCAGTGAGTGACATTTTATCCAATCAGTTGAATGCCTTAAAAGGGGAAGCGATTTCAGCATTCAGAGAGAATTTTCCAGCTCAACTTCAGACAGCTAACGTCTCTTGGGAACTCATCAAGGAACTTCATCGGAGCCTCTGGTTTGCAGCCTGCCTGCAGAATTTGGACTTGTGCAGCCCCATGGTCACTTGAGAGAATTTTATAAAATCTCATACTATTTACAGATATCTCCTGTTGATTTTTTCCCTAGAGAACCCTGACTAATACATTAGCCTAAGCCAATTGATATATTAGCCCAATCTCAGTACTAATATGTTAGTGTATATCCAGTGATTCTTTTTTTGGAAGTCAATTTTGAGGGTACTTTTTTCGGTATCAAGTTTCTCTTACACATTTGACACACACACCTGAATGTATGTACACAATAAAAATAATAGCTAACATATATCAAACTCTTTTATGTGTTTTGCACATATTACGCCATTTCATCCCCAGAAACCCTGTGGGTTTCTTCACATATGAGGAAATTGAGGCACAGAGCAGTTAAGCCACTTGCTCCAAAGCCATATATCAAGTAAGTCACAGAAGCAGAATTCAAACCCAAGTGTTCTTAGTTCAAAACCTGTGCTTAAACACTATGCTGTATTGTATCACATACATAAGTTTGTAAATGTGCAGACATGAGTAGAAATGCAGATACCCATAAAGGGCTAAGAAGAAAGTAAATCAATCATATGGCAAATGAAGTGATGGACTGTATTGAGATTCTTCCCAGATCTTATATTCTGTCATTTAACTTTGATTTATTCCCATAAGATGAATGTGATTCAATCAAGAAAACAATCAGCCCTGCTCATTGAAATCTCCCACCTCCTGCCCTACTGCAGAGTGTGGAGAGACTGATGGCTCAAGTTCCCAGATGTTTGGAAAGCGTATCTTCATTTACTGAATTAACAAAGATTCTAAGATGCCCATGGTAAATATCCAAACAATCACTCGAATTGTATAGATGGTACAGAGTCTTAAGAGAATCAGCCCCCAACAGAGATTTCCTGGCTCTCTATGATAATTCATAAAAGACTTGTACTTTCATTTTGATGAAAGTGTTGAAAATGAATATTAACATTTTGAATCATTTGATAGGTGAATGGAAAGTTGAAGAAAATTCAAAATATCACTGTTGTTAGAAGCAATGAGGTTAAAGTCAGTCAGACCTGGTTTCAAATCCCAGCGCTGTATCTTTGTGTGATTCTGAAGCATACTGCTTACCATCCTTAAGTTTCAAGTTCTTTATTTCTAAACTGAGGATGATGAGTTGCTAAATCATAGGGTAGCTGTAAAAACTAAATTTTGTCTTTACCCAGCATACAATAAATGCTCAATAAATTAATAAAGTAGCTATTATTATTTATAAGTAGTTACAAATTAAGGGACAAAACTCTTAACAAGAATAATTCCATATTGTAACATATTAGCTAGATACATACTAACCCAAATTTCTCCAATGGGTTTTTTCATGGATTAACAATATCATGAATGTTACTGAAAAAAAAAACTGCCTTCCCTTTTAAGATATTGGTGCTATTTGGCAAACTGGAAAGATGCAGAATATCTAAACTGATTCAACACAGTTTCTTAGCAGCGCATATATAAATGGATATGCCAAGGAAGAAACTGTTTTAGCATAACAACAAAAACAGGTAAAGTAGAGGTAATAAAATAGACCAAAACAAATAGATTTTATAAATATAAAGTGAAAGCCAGACCACTGTGGCAATTACAGCTTTCATATGATTTATGCCTTTAATTTGTCTAAATCAGTGACCCATGGAGTATTGGCATAAAAATTTCAAATTCAGCAGAAACCTAAATCACAGTAAGGAAACACTGTATTTTTATTAGTTATCCTTCTTTCATTGACTTCACTCAAGGAAATGAATTCTTTGAGTGACGCAAAATGAAGTATTATACTTTACTAAGATATTATTGTTTTGTGATTCTTAGTATCCAGTACATCTCTAGAACCCAGAAACACACCTTGTCTGTGAGACTGATCATACAAAATTTCTATTCAAAGTCTTTCTACCCTTTGCTTCTATTTAACATTAATACTATGTATCAGGTTTATTTGGTTGAAAGCAACATAAAGGGACTCTGGCTAACTTGGATAAAAAATAACTTCTTGAAAAGATAAGGGATTGCTCAAAATGTCAAAACAATGGTTTAACATCCAGACCTCAGAATGGACAGACATCAGGTCACTGCCAGGGAACTAGGGGGCCTAGTTCAGCAACCATATCAGTCATTTCAGTTCCCTTGGATGGGAAGAAATAACTCCAGTGTATTACAATCTTGGTTTACTCCACTTAAAATTTGGGTGCTGTCTGATTGCCCTTCACTGGTCAGAGGAATGCAGGGCACCTTGAGTAATAGTGTACGTAATGTAGGAAAGGTGTTCCCTACATTGAGGATTCCCTCCAGAATAAGAGTATATGGTTGTATGGCAGGCAAAACCAATTAACCTAACCCACATGAAGGGTTCAGAATTCAATTTAAAGTATTTATTAATGATATACTATATTTTGTTACCATATAAAATTTTTTTAAAACTCCATGGAACGATACTACACAGTAAATCCTAAGTTAAACCATGGATTATAGCTAATAGTGCAATTATAAAAATATGCTATCATCAATTGTAGCAAATGTTCCACACCAATGCAAGGTATTATGATAATGGTAAATGGGGATCCTGTATTTTATGCATAATTGTCCTGTATACCCACAACTTCTCTAAGAAAGAAAGAAATCTACTCTAGAAACTATAGCAATGATAAAAAAAATAAATATCCATGATGAAATGACAGCCTAGTAGAGGAGATTTTAGATTTATCTATCTATGTATATTTGCTTATATGTAAATTATATATACATAACTATATACAAGATAAAGTTTGATAAATGCCATTAGAAAAGTAAATGTAATTTGCTTTGGGATTTTAGAAGTTGGAAGTGTTAGAATCAGGGGGATCCAGAATGATTTAAAATATGAGTTGGTATTTGAGTTTAGCAGGTGGGATGGGGGCATAATAAAGTGCATTCATAAAAGCACAGGGAAATTTGGGTAATCTAGAGCAGAGGTGGCAAATTGGATGGACCACAAAGGGCACACAGATGTTTTATTTAGCCAGCAGAATGCTCTGTGTCTTTAAAATTGAATTAGTTTCCATATTTAAATTTGGCAGATTTTACCTAATAATACAATTTTCTGGCTATTCTTGGAAAAAAAAAAAAAAAAAGAGATCTCAGTGACATCTACTCCTATTAGACAATGCATGTACCTGTAGCCTGTCAGTGGCCACCAGCTCCTCTTGTTCTAGACTCATGGCCTGCTTCATTTGTGTGAGTTGCGCAGCTCATCATGGCAGAGACCACTGCTATTCTACCAAAATCCATACTCCCTTTCTCCTACAGTAATAGGAATTAAAATTGAGTGCATAATTAGACTACAGTTCCCAAACATTTTTACAGTTAAGTCTGGCTGTTTGACAAGTTTACTCCAGTGGGAGTAAACTTTTATGTATGTTACATAAAAAGGGGGAATTAAGGTTGTAGATGGAATTAAGTATAGTAATCAGCTGACTTTATGTGATAGTTTGAGATTATTTTATGAATACCCCCAAAAGAGAAAGATTGTGTTTGTAAATAAATCTTTTCCTCTGGGTGGGATACTCTTTAATTGCATTAAATTCAGCTGAGGGGCCTTTGATTAGATTACTTGATAAGATCACTTTAGGGCTTTGATTCAACTACATCAGGTTGAGTCCCCACCCCATTGCCGGGTCTGCTATTAATGGATTCACAGGGAGAGACAGACACACACGGGATAGTGAAAGCTCTGCCATATGACAAAAAAGAGAAGGCTCAAATAGCTCAGGCCCTGGGGAGAGATGAGCCTGATAGTTTACAGGTGAATTTGGGGAGAGAGAGGAACAGCTGAGACTTATATAGGAAACCCTAAGAGACAAGCCCTGTGCCACCTTGCAGCTGAAATTGGGAAGAAAGCAAAGCAGCTGAGCCTGAGAGAGGACGTCCGGGGGAAGGCTGCAGAGATCTTGCTTCACCACGTGGCAACACACCAGGATCAACAGTAGCTGACTGTTGGCATCTGCTGATGCCTTGATTTGGCCTTGGAACTGTAAGCTTTTACCCCCAAATAAATCCCCATTATAAAAGCCAACCAATTTCTGGTACTTTCCATCAGCACCCCTTTGGCAGACTAACACACCTTAAAACAGGAAAATTATCTTGGTTTACTGGGTGGGCATAAAGCTCCTTAAAGGTGGGGAAAGAAGGAAGAAGAGGTCAGAGCAAAGCAATATAAGAACTCAGCCTGATGTTACTGGCTTTGAAAATGGAGGAAAAAGCCATGAACCAAGAGATACGGGTCACCTCTAGGTGTGATAATGTGTTATGGCAATGACATAATATTAATACAACTTTTTTTTTGGTATAAATGTCCTAAATATTGGATGTGGCAGACTTATTCTAAAAAAAACCCAATAGACACTAAGTACTCTCAAATCCCAAAGTAGGGAGCTACTTCACCAAAGTAGGATATACTAAGAGATGACAAACCAGGTTCTGGCCAGTGTTTGAGAATACCCACCACTGGCTTACATAGGAAATTAAGGTTGGAGAGAAGGCTGTAAAAGGTGATGGGGTGGTACAGTCTTTTGTTTTCACACCATCCCCCCAGGGGGGACAGGGAGGTTGTGTGTCCTTCTACCTAGACCCAAGAGAGATATGCTGCTAGGGAAACACTGATGGAGGTAGATGGCCATCCCTTCTGATTTAGACCTGTGGTAGTAGAGCAGAGAGTAAGAGCACTTTACTTACGTTCATGGTAAGGAAAAATATTTGGTTTTTCAGGGGCATGGTTGAAGGACTGCCAAAGAACTGTTGGGAAAGGCCAAATGACCCAGGAGAGGGTTGGCTAGCAGGAAGTCAAGGGAGAGAAAAGAAAGTTGGAAGCACTGCTGGTGTCAGGCATCTTGGGTCATATGGCCCCTATGGGAGGGTGTTCTGGAAACTGCTGAAGAGTCTCAAGTGCAGGGGCCTATATTTGTACTCCTGCTACCTCTAGAGGACTCAGATACTAAACCACAGCATTCTGCCTGAGTTAGCTGGTAAGGAAGCTGTAGAAGGATGGGCAGAGAAGAGCCAGCTATACCTACAATTTTTTTTAAATATAGCTTTTATTTTTTTTTAAAAAAGATACATAGATTACATAAATGTTTCATAAAAAATATAGGGGATTCCCATATGCCCCACTCCCAACCCCTCCCACATTTTTCCCACATTAACAACATGCTCCATTAGTGTACATTTGTTACAATTGACGAACACATTTTGGAGCATTGCCACTAACTGTGGATTAAAGTTTACGTTGTAGTTTACATTCTCTCCTGCACTATTTTGTAAGTTATGACAAAACATATAATGGTCTATATCTGTCATTGCAATGTCATTCAGGACAATTCCCAAGTCCCCAAAATGTCCCCATATTACACCTGTTTTTCCCTCTCCCTCCCCTCAGAACCTCCAGTGGCCACTGCCTCCACATAAATGATAAAACTTCTTCCATTGCTAGAATCACAGTAAGTCTATAGTAGAATACTAGTAAGTCTACTCTAGTCCATCGTTCATTTCCCAATCCTGAGGATTCTTGGATGGTGATGTCCATTCTACCTCTAATTGAGAGGGCAGCCATACCTACTTTACTCACTATAGACTTCTCTGCTTGAAGTGGTATAAACTGAGGGTGAGAGTGATTTTAAATTTAGAGTTATAATATACTTTAGACATGACTTTTTAGTTATTGAAATGAGATTGTTTTTATGCTTGAAAAGGATTAGAGAGCTATAGGACTTGCCCAACTTTTCAAAGTCCATGGTACAGGTTGGAAGAGACAGTGGGAGGGAAAAATATTCAGCTTTTTGCATGATTGCATTCTGTTGAGTCTAGCATTTTTCATTACATCAGTTAAACAAATAACTGAGTGATTTGTAGACCCAAGGAAACAAATTGAATCCTAAAACAATGTACTAAAACTATGTCATTACAGAACAGATACAATAATTAGAAATATGATGAAGAGAATCAACATTGAAAATTGAATTATTAACATGGAGGGGAGATTTGACATAATCACAGTGAATCCAGATGAGATTAAAACAATAAGAATGCTAATGTATAAATAAGACCAAAACAACTAGTGTAAGCATAACTGGTCTCACTGTGGTAGATATTTCCCCAAAGGCCTTTCATTCAAGAAATGAATTCAGATATATAACACACAAGAATTTCCCTGAAATGGTGAAAGAACCAAATCTGCAGATCATCAGCACACCCTGTTCTAGGAGCATGTTCAATCCGTCAGGTTTTTAGACAGAAAAAGACAATTGTGTATCTGACAGAAGAAATCAGACTTGCCTCAGAATTTTCCATAGTAAGGTCCAATGCCAGAAGACAGAAAACAGTATCTACAGCATTGTGAGGGAGAGAAAGTACCAGTCAAGGAAATATTACCCGACAAAAGTTGCTTTTATTTCTAGTTGTTACAGAAAGACATCGTCAAATATACAAAGACTGAAGGAATGAAGATTCTATGAGACCTTGTTCAGAGCAAAAAATATCTTGAAAATCAAAGGCAGCCAATGGGGAGACCAATCCGACTAAAGAATTCAAGCACGTGAAAGGCCAGAATAATAAAAGGTCTGATGGGGAAAATGGACTGCTCTTAAGTAAATATAACTTTGTGGTAGATATAGAGAATTAGTCAGTGTCCATTCTAGCCTCTTTTTATATTGCAAGTTTGTTGTTGGGGATTGAACCATGTCCCCCATGAAAGACATGTTCAAGTCTTAATCTGCATTCCTGTGGGTGTGAACCCACTTGTAAACTGTGCCTTTGAAAATGTTATTGCTATAATTTGGGCTCATTTGTGAATAGGATCTTTGAAGACACTATTTAGATGAAGCTAAATTGAATTGGAGTGGCCCTTACACCATATGGCTGAAGCCCTTATAAGGAGAGGAAATCTAGGCAGAGACACAGATGACTGAGCAGAAGAAATGGAAACCGGGAGGAGAAGCCATGTGATGGACTCAGATGCAAGCCAAAGAACCCCGATGATGGAAACAAGCCAGCACCAGAAGACAACAAACTCCAGGAGAAAGCATGGCCTGTCAAGATCTTGATTTTGGACTTCCAGGCTCCAAAACTGTGAGACAATAAATTCCTGTTCTTTAAGCCAACTGACTGTATGACGTTTGTCATAGCATCCCTGGCAAACTAAGACTTTGTGAAATAAACCTTCATTTCCCAGCATCCCTTGATTTATATTGTGCCAATTGGATGCTCCAGAGAAAAGTTCAGAAGGCAGAAATAAGGTGTTGCCACACTTCTGCTCTTTCTGCTTGCACACACCAGAAGGGAAGCCTGGAGTTTTCTGTCAAAATGTTTCAATTGCCAAGAGCTTGGGGTGTTATGGCAGGGTGCAGGGCATCCAGTTTTTTCCTGCCAATGTGGATCTAGCAAGCAGGGTGAAGCACTGAAACCAATAGTTGTGATGACAGTGATTTTCTGTTATGTGTCTTTCTCTGGAGTTGGATATTCCAATGTGGCTTCCCAATGCCCTACTTTCCCGATGGTGGTATAAGTAAGTAACTCGTCTTTTGAACCAGAGCTTTGATATTTTAAAGCACTGTTTCTCAACATCAGTATTATTGTCATTTTAGGCCAAATAATTCTGTTTTGGGGGGATGCATTGTAGGATGCATCCATGGCCTTTACCCACTAGATGCCAGTAGCACCTCCTACCCAGCTATGACAATCAAAAATGTCCCCAGACATTGTCAAATAACCCCTGGGGGGGACTGTGTGCAAAATTGCCCCTGGTCGAGAACCACTGGTGGAAAAAAGGACCTCAGCATGGCTTTCTTTCTCTGGAATAGTGGAGCTCTGTTTACAGAAACCAACTTAATTTCTACCGAGGGACTAAGACATGAGCAGTGGCTGTGTATACCCTTACCCCAAATCCTCATTCTGTGATTCATTGAGGAATCTTTTTTATCCCCACCAATCTTATAGCACAGGTCTTGGAGTGATAGAAAACCATGCAGCAGAAGCTTATTCCAAGCAGATAATTTATTGGCTTTACCTGTCATCTAGTATATTATTTTTAAGGTTAATTATTATTAGTTTTAGTATTATTATTACCCTAATAAGTACTAGTTCTTATCTAATATGTTGATAACCTATAAAATACCTATTTCTTTTTCTACTTCCCTCTCCTGTTAAATTTTGGGTGAACTTTTTATAGAATCACTCTTTGTGAATTATAAATTATAATACATGTTCATTTTAGGAAATATGAAAAATAATGAAAAAAATAAATACAACAAAAATTACATAAAATCTCACTAGCCTCGGATACTTATTGTTTACATTTTGCTGCATTTTCCCTAAATGTTTTCCTTGATATATCGCTATATGTATGCATGTATATGCTTGTGATATGTTTTTTTAAACAAATTGTCATATTAGTGGGTATATAGCTTATACACATAGCCATATTTCACACAATATTCTATATCATTGTAATGGAAAAAATATGAATTTTCTTCTCAGTCTTCTAAGTGGCCTTTTTAAGGCCAATCTTCTCTATCTTGTCTTGTGCCATTCATTTATTCAACAAATATTTATTAAGTACTCCCAATCCAGTGGGTTCTGCGTTGCAACTGAGGATTCAATGATAAACAAGAAATGGTTCCTGCCCTTGAGGAGCCCTTTCATCTGAGACACATGAGGAAACAAATGATTTCAATACCATTTTCATTGCTGCCACTGCCATTAGCAGTTTTTTGTTTTGTTTTGTTTTTTTACCATTATTTAAAAATATGAATTAAGTTCCTGATTGCAAAAGGGACAGATTCAGGCAGGAAGATGGAAATCTCAGGCAGAGATGCTGATGTACACCCAGATCTCTAAGCCAGTGAGCTGTTCATATCACTCCGAGGTTAAGGGCAAATGCATTTTAGCAGAAGAAGGCAGGGGTCAGTACCTAATTGGGAGGATAGCTGAAAGAGATCAGATGCACTATCAGTTATTTGTCCAGCCAGACCCTAAAGGAGCTTCAAAGCACAAAAGTTGTAAAAGAGAGAGACTGACTAGTGGCACCAGCTGGTGGAACATTTTTATGCAGAATGTCGTCTGTTGCTTTCATTTCAGTGTCTACAATGTTTCTGAAAAATAGAATAATAAAGAAGTCATTTACATGCATTCCCTACTTCCAAGGGGCCATGCCCCTCAGTCATCACAAAGTGCAGAAGAAATTCCCAGAGTCAAATCCCTGAAAGTTAGGAAGACTTTGTTGAAATCTTATTGCAATTCCCTCTATCCAGGGTTTACGTTGACTAAACATTAGTGCAGTTTGCTTTAGCTGCCATTGGTCATGAAATTATGTTGCTGAAAGATACCTTGCAAGGTATTCTTGACTCATGTCGTCTATCTGTGATGAAGAACCATATGATCATTGTATTGATCCGTGGATGGGTGACAGGTACAAGATCCAGATTATATGCCTCCCTGTACCTGCTCAGCCTACCTTCCCTTCCCCACTTTGAGCCTCAGCTACTTGCCCTGTTTCCTTCCAGAATGGCTGCAGTGGATACTTCTGTTCCCATGATTCGAAAGTTATGTGGCCTTCCCTCCCCTGGGGACAAAATCCAGGCTACTACACGGGCATGTGCTCCCTGGGCAGGAGTCACAGCAGGTCATGCCCTTGAATCTGGACCCACTGAGTTTTGGCTGTCCCAGTAGCTGTCCAAAGGGGTCTAGTACCCAGCTCCAAAATGCGTGGAAGGTAATAGTTCATGACCAAGAAGTGCTTCAGAAGAGGGGAGAGAGTCAGCAGGTAAAGTGCTTGCTAATATTCCCCTTGATGGACTGTTCTTAGACACAGCCGTCCCATATGGCTGTGGTCTGTTGGGAAGAGGCCAGCTTGGTAATATACCACCCTGTCTTGGTTTTCTTTCCTTCCCTGCCTCACTTTCCTCTTTCCCTCCTTCTTGCTTCCTTAGGATTATACACCCCCTCAATAAAGTATGAACATGTTTTGTAAAAGTATTCCCAACCGATCAAGGCTTAATATTTATAGATAGCTCTTAATTTTGAATTTTAATTGATTTCAAAATCATGCGTAAGAAATGTATAGGTCATCTATCTGAACATTATTGCAAAAACAGTAGATCTCACTTTGAACTAGCAATTACGCTATAACTAACAGAATAGTAGGTGGCAACAAATTTGCCCACAAGGTAATAGAGGCGATGAGGTGTGAAGTACTAGAATTAAAGACCATTTAGGATTGGAGTCCCTCAGAGCAGGGCGTTTCAAGGTGCCAGCTTTAAGTGTGTGGGCATCACTCTTGGGGGAAATTGTAAATGTTTGTAATCAGAGAGTTCAATACACCAAAAGCAAAAATTCTCTAATAGAAGTATGCTTTGTGCATTCCCAGTCCTTAGAATCTGTCCCTGCAAAATGTGTTATTGAAAATATAAAAAGACCAGTGCATCATCCTGGTGCACACCTATTTAATGACATTTTCAAAATGGAAATGGCACCAAAGAGGGTACATTCCTTAGGCATAAAATCACCATACACGTTCAATATTCAAAGGGATATTTTAAAATTAAAATAAGCCCCTACAGCAGAAACTAATATTTTACTAGATGAAGTAAATTGGAGATATTGGCTGCTGAGAAATATTTGAAGGTCTTTCTGAAGTATGTGATATCAATGTAAGTATATTGCCAATTTTTGCTCCTGTCGAACAACTTAAAAAGCCTTGTAGAAGCAGTAAGTTAAATCCCTAACTCTCATCCTCTGTGGGCTTAGGAAGCAGCCCAGAACCCCCACATCTAGTTCACTGCAGTATCTGTCGGAGCAGAATTTTCAACACTAATAAAAATATTTATTTCCTGATTTAGTCCCAGTCCCAAGATTACTTTACTGTAACTTTTCTTTGGCAGCTCATTTCCTTTGAGGAGTTGTTTGTTATAAGAACCAATGGGAAATGAATAATATATGTTTTTAAAACTACCCTTTCCTACTCTGTCATAATGGCCCACTGTGTTTTTAGGAACATATATGTTAGTGGAGTGTTTGCAGCATTCATGACTTGAACTTCTAATTTATGAGCTCTTAAAGGTACACTAATCATCAGCACACTAATTATTGATATTGCACTCTGAGGATTTTTCTCTCCAACTCCTATTCCAGGCAAGATGAAAGCTCTTAAAAGTAATATTCAGCCACTTCTGTAATAAACATGGCAGGTCAGCCTGGAATATGGGCCACTGGTATTGATGTGTGGATGGTAGTATTATAAGAAGTTATTTACTGCATGAAATGCCAACCTTGCCAATTTTTAAATGTTAATGGCCTTTTGGTGAAGATGAAAGGTTTATATTCTCTACCTAGAGATTTTAGAACTTCTTAAGTCTGGCATGGGAATGGCTGGATTATCTAATAAGTCACTCTTCTTCTTTAATTATAGGTATTTAAGAATTTTTATAAATTTAAAATAAAAGATTCTGGAATGTTGTGTATAATAATTGAGTCTAAGTATTCCAAAAGTTGGTTTCAAAATCAAAGAAATGAAAAATGATACTTCATGAGGTAAATACTTATATACGATACATTTTCTAAAAATTAATGACTTATTTCAGCCATTTTTAAGACTATGAAAGTGTCATTCTCTCATCATTTCTTGGGCAAGCATTTTGTAGCTAAATGAGAACAGTTTGAGACTGAATTTAATATGCTGGATTTCCTTAAGTTTTTGAGAGGACCAATCTCCCTGTTTGTCTGGTAAGGGGGCAATAAATAAAATTAAATTTTAAATAGATTATGTGGATTTGTCTATGCCAATCCAGAATGTACTGCTGCAGTTATTGGAAATCAAATTAACTCACTAACTTGAATCGTCTTTAGGAAATTAAAAGGGGCTGCACAGGGCCCAGCTTATCCTAGGAGACTTTGTCTAAATGTCCATAAAAGGTTTAGTTCATTGCTTAATTTTTATTTACTGTATGTGAAACCACTTTTAAAATGTTCAATTCAAAATATTCTTAGTACTTGGAGAATACTACTTAGCCTTATTTTCCCTTATTTGATTGCAAACTAACTTCAATATTTGGGGAAGCTAACCTTGAAGTCCTCATTTTTGGGGATGGTTAAAACTTGCTCACATTATTCATGGGATGCTACTATAATTAACAATTTGTTATGTACATGTTATTTTTCGGTTATATGGAAGATACCACTAAATCTAGTAATAATCATTACCTATATACTTGCTTAAAATAAAAAATCTGTATCTTCTCCTTACCTGAAAGTACTCGTGATTTCAGGAGATCCAGGGAAATGTATTATCTTAATAAAGTCAAATTCAGAGAATAGTTAAAAATTTGTGACTATGCATAATTTTCACATTGGAACTTTCATGAACATCTTTGAGAAACACATTTTCAGCAATGATTAAGTTGAGACCTGATACAAATGTTAAAATAATTTGGTAATTATGGAAGATAACTTTCCAATCACATAGTAGTGCAAAGTAGAAAATAGATAAAAATTGCTGATATTACTATCATTGAATTTAGTCATTTGTCTTACAGTACATTTATTTCCTGCCTTTTACCTACACATAGCCTTTGAATTTTTTAAATAGTGATATATTAAAAAATATCATGAAATGCCATGTTACATTATGCTATAAATATTTTCCATGTAATTACAAGGCCATTATTTATATAAAAATGACTATATAGAAAGTTAAAGGAAAGGGATATACAGTAATCGTGGCATGAAGATGTTATGTAATTCTTCCTGCACAAAACAGTTAAAAAAATAGGGAAAAATTTTAAAAACAAGTATTTAAAGACCAAACTTGAATCTAATCACAAGGAAGCCTCTGAAAAGCCTCAGTCAATTGTCATTCTATACAATAACTGGCCCGTGATCTTCAAAAGTACCAAGGTCATGAAATTCATGAAAAGCTTTCATGGAGCCATATTAGATGGAATGTGACTAAAAAGATGTGGCAATTAATATAAGACAAGGTTCTAAGCTGAATGCTGAGTAGACATTTCTAGGACAATTGTTGACATTTGAATAGGATCTAAGTAATGGATGGTAGTACTATAGCAGTGTTAATTCCCTTGTTTGGATTCTTATATTATGGTTGAGTAGGGCAGGGGTTGCCAAACTTTTTCTGTAAATATTTCAGGCTTTGGGAGCCATCCTATCTCTGTAACAAGTCAGAACAGAAGGGAAAAGGGGCAGAAAGAGTATTTGACGAAATAATCGCCCCAAATTTTCCAATTCATGAAAGACATAAATATACATGTTTAAGAAGCACAATGTACACCAAACAATATAAACCTTATTCAATCTACTCTGACACATACTATTCAGAATGTCAAATGCCAAAGATAAATAGAAAATTCTGAAAGCAGCAAGAGGAAAGCAATTCATCACATACAAAAGATCCTCAATAAGATTATCTGATTTCTCAATAGAAACTATGGAGGTGAGAAAGGCAGATATATTTAAAGTACTGAAAGGGGAAAACTGCCAGCCCATCCTTCAAAAATGAATGAGAGTTTAAGATACTCACAGATAAAAAGAACCTGAGAGAGTTTGTCACCAAAAGACCTGTCCTACAAGAATTGCTATAGGGAGTCCTTCAGGTTAAAAAGGAAAAAAAAAAATGGGAGAGTGGCTTGGAGCATTGTAAAGAAGTGAAGATCTTCAGTAAAGGTAACTAAATGTGTAAATGCAGAACCTTGAGATTAGACTAGCTTTCCTGCTTTTATCTTCTGCCTTGGGGACCTGCAGAATGCTTTCCCACAGATGTACAGTACTCAGACAGGTGTCTGTTGGGCCAGCTGAGTCAGGGAAGGGGTGCCAGCTTCATAGACAAGATTCTCTATGGAGACTCCATGCAAAGTGACAGATACTAATCCTGCCTCTTTCATGTCTTGGATGGCTCTCACTGTGGACCATTGTGCTCTGTAGGCCTCACATCCACATCCATTCTGGAAGCCTGGGGGGAAACTCAGGGTCTTGTTGGAGTGCCTTGTGTGGGTGCAGGAACACAGTCCTGTGTACTCCTGTAGGAAACCCTTAAACACATATGGTGTATTTAAGAGATGACCTTGCCTCTGGAAAAGGGTCACATTGCAGGGAGTGATGAGGTAGAGGGGTCTCCACCTGGGAGGAATGGTGTGGCCTGAGGGTGGCTGAATATCATGCCCACTAGTGGGGCTCATGTCTTCCAGGTATGTTATCCCTCAAGTGCTGGTGCCTGCCCATCCCCACTGCTCCCAGCACTCAAGATGCTCAGAGGTGTGTGAGAGGCCCTCCCTCAGCCTCACTATGCAGGGCCAAGTGACCAGCCTGGGTGCTTCCCTGGGCTGCCAACTGCAGCTTGTTCTGTGACAGCCTGGTCCAAGTCTTCGGCCACAGAAGCGCCAGCTCTGCCACCTCTGCACAGAGCAGGACCCCAGCAGATGGGTACAGCCCACTCAACCCCTCCCCTCCGTGTCAGCTGCTGGCCCACTGTGTTGGCCCTCTGCCTTTTGTATGTGCATACTACATCATCTGTGGTTCTTATAAACACCTCCTTCCTGAAAAAAATTTTTTTCAATATGTAGCACTATTCTTTAATTCCTGTGAGAGTTAGAATACAATTGAATAAGAAATAGTCATATTTCCTGATAAAAGAGAAATAATATAATGTGGTAACTTGGGACAAAAACAACATAAGGAAGGGAAACAGATTGATATGGGAACAGAGTATGTGTATGCTATTGAAGTAAAGTTGGTATCTCTTCAAATTAGTAGGTTATAGACTTAGGTTGTGTAATACAAACCCCACAGTAACCACAAAGAAAATATTTTTAAAATGTACAGAAACGGAAATGAGAAATGGAAAAGTCAAAAACATCACAAAAGATTAACTATACACAAAAGGAATCTGCAATAAAGCAATAAAGAGACAAAGATATAAGACATATAAAAACCAAAGGAAAAAATGGCTGAAGTAAGTATTGCCTTTATAGTAATAACACTGAATGTTAATGGATTGAATTCCCCAATCAAAGGATACTATGAAAAAAAAAGACACTATGGACTATAGATAGCAGTAATATTATGATGTTCTTTTATCGTTTGTAACAAATGTGTAAACAATGTAAGGTGTTGGTGGTGAGGTGATGTATGAGAATCCTGATGGTATGCATGATTGCTTTGTTAGCTCACTACTTCTCAAATAAAAAATAAAAAATAAGAAAAAAGACACAGATTGGCAAAATGGGTAAAATAGCATGATTCAACTATATGTTGTTTATAAGAGACTCACCTTAGACCCAAAGAAACATAGATTTAAAGTGAAAGGATGGAAAAAGATATTCTATGGAAATAGGAACCAATAGAGAGCTGTGGTACCTATACTAAAATTGGACAAAAGAGTTCCTGAATATTTTGTTAAAGCTTAAAGCTTAGACTTAAGTCAAAAGCTGTTACAAGAGACAAGGAAGGACAATATATATAAATAAAAGTGTCACTCCATCAAAAAGAAATAACAATCATTAATATTTATGCACATAACCACAGTGACCCAAAATACTTGAGGAAACAGAGAACTTGAATAATATAAATGTGCTAGACCTAACAGGCATATACAGAACATTGCACCCCAAAACAGCAGGTGGTACATTCTTCTCAAATACACATGGATCATTCTCTAGAATAGACTATATGTTGAGTCACCATACAATTCTCAATAAACTTAAAAGGATTGAAATCATACAAAGCATCTTTTCTGACCACAATGGAATGAAGATGGAAATCAATAATAGATAAAGAACTGGAAAATGCACAAACATATGGAATTTAAATAATATACTATTAATCAATGGGTCAAAGAAGAAATAACAGGGGAAATCAGTAATATCTTGAGATGAATGAAAATGAGAAAACAACATATCAAAACTTACTGGATACAGCAAAGGCCATGCTGAAAGGGAAATTTATTGCCCTAAGTCCTCACATCAGAAAAGAAGAAAGAGCTAAAATCAAAGATCTAACTGCACACCTGGAGGAAAAAGAACAGCAAACTATTCTCAAAGCAAGCAGGAGGAAAGAAATAACAAAGATGAGAGCAGAAATAAATGACATAGAGAATAAAAAACCAATAGGAGCATTAACAAAACCAAAAGTTGGTTCTTCAAAGATCAATAAAATTGACAAGCCTTTAGCTAGACAAAGCAAAAAAAATGAGAAGACTCAAATAAAATCAGAAATGAGAGGACATTATTACTGACCCCACAGAAATTAAAAGGATAATCAGAGGATACTATGAACAATTATATGCCAGCAAATTAGACAACCTAGATAAAATGGATAAATTCCTAGAAAAACATGAACAACCTACACTGACTCTAGAAGAAATAGATCTCAACAGACCAATTACAAGTAAAGAGATTGAGTCATTCATCAAAAATCTCTCAACAAAGAAAAACCCAGGACCAGATGGCTTCACACGTGAATTCTGTCAATCATTGCAAGAATGATCCTGCTCAAACTCTTCCAAAAATTTGAAGAGGAGGGAACACTACTTAACTCATTCTATAAGGCCAACATCACTCTGACACCAAATCCAAATAAAGAAAAGAAAATTACAGACCAATTTCTCTGGTGAATATAGATGCAAAAATCCTCAACAAAATACTTGCAAATCAAATCCAACAGCACATTGAAAGAATTATACTCCACGATCAAGTGGGATTTATCCCAGCTGTGCATGGGTGGTTCAACATAAGAAAATCAATTATTTTAATACCACACATTAGCAGAATTAAGGGGAAAAACACATGATCATCTCAATTGACACAGAAAATGCATTTGACAAAATCCAGCATTCTTTCTTTTTAAAAACACTTAAAAATAGGAATTGAAGGAAACTTCCTACACATGATAAATGGCACATATGAAAAACCCACAACTAACATCATACTCCATGGTGAAAGACTGAAAGCTTTCCCTCTAAGATCTGGAACAAGATGAGGATGTCCACTGTCACTACTGTTGTTCAACATTGTACTGGAAATTCTAGCCAGAGCATTTAGGCAAGAAAACGAATAAAAGGCATCCAAATTGGAAAGGAAGAAGTAAAACTTACACTATTTGCAGATGATATGATCCTATATATAGAAAATCCCGAAAAACTACAATGAAGAAACTAGAGCTAATAAACGAATTCAGCAAAGTGGTAGGGTGCAAGATCAACTCACAAAAAAAACAGTAGTATATCTACACTACTACACTATGTACTAATATTTCTATACTGCAATATACTATTACTGAGAAATCTGAGGAAGAAATCAAGAAAAAAAAAATCCTTTTACCCTAGCAACTAAAAGAACAAAATATTTGGGAATAAATTTAACAAAGGATGTGAAGGGTGTATACATAGAAATCTATAAAACTTTGCGAAAAGAAATGAAAGAAGACCTAAAAATGGAAGGATATCCCATTTTCATGGATTGGAAGACTAAATATCATCAAGATGTTAATTCTACCTGGATTGACTTACAGATTCAATGCAATTCCAATAAAAATTCCAACAGTCTACTTTGCAATAATGGAAAAGCCAATTATAAAATTTATTTGGAAGGGTAAGGGGTCCAGAATAGTCAAAAACATCTTGAAGAACAAAGTTGGAGGACTCACGCCTTCTGACTTTAAAATATATTACATCTCACATGTAACATTTATGTAATATAAGCATCTTTAAAAAAAAAACATGTAAGAAAATGCACATATATGCATATATATTTACATATCATCCTACAAATATTGGTTTGTATTGTGAAAATTTTGATTTTTACCCACAATTAAAAAAAATAGGGAAAAAATACTATTGATTATACACTCTGAATGGATTGTATGCTTTATTAATATGTATCAATGAAATTGATTTGTTTACAAATATATATATATATATATTACAAAGCTACAATTGTCAAAAGAGCATGCTTCTGGCACATGGATACATATACAGTCACGTCATGACTTTCCTCATGGTTTCAATATATCATGGGTTGCCATAAGAAATTAAATGGAAATTTTTTGGGAGTTTTACAGAAACTTCAGATGAGAGGCGAAGATCAGTAGACAACTCAGAAAAAGTTTAGGGAATTTCAAAGTTTTTTTTTTTTAAGTGTCTTTGTTATTCATGCAATATGATCAGTTTTCTCCTCAAATTTGTTTCAGTTAAAAAATTTTCACATTTATTTTGTTTTTAAATTTTTTTTTCACAGATTATTTTTACTTAACATTGATCTACATATGGCCTATGACCAAATACTTAACCCAAATTTTTCAACAAGGTACTGTAAATACCCCATAAAGGAAAAAAGAAAAAAATTAGATTTCTCTAGTATGAAGGGAGGGCCAAAAAATTTTATGTGGATTTTCCAGATTGTGGGGTCGCTGCGCCACTAAACCCTGAAACATGGCAAAGATAACTGTATAGACTAATGGAATCAAATAAAAAATTCAGAAATAGATCCTTGCATCTATGACCAATTGATTTTTGACAAGGCTGCCAAGTCCCCTCAATTCAGAAAGAATAGCCTCATTAACAAAGATACTGGAAGAACTGGATATCCATATGCGAAAGAATAAAGAGGGACTCCTATATAACAGCATATACAAAAATTAACTCAAAAGGGATCAAAGACCTAAATATAATAACCAAGACTTTAAAATGGCTAGAACAAAATATAGGGAAGCATCTTCAGTGTCTTGTGTTAGGTAATGGTTTCTTAGACACTGCATCCAAAGCACAAGGAACAAAAAATAATAATAGATAAATGGGACCTCATCAGAATTAAAACTTGTGCATCAAAGGACTGTTATCACAAAAGTGAAAAGGCAACCTACTAAATGGGAGAAAATATTTGGATACCACATATCCAATAAAAGTTTAATATCCAGAATATGTAAAATCTTACAACTCAACAATGAAAAGACAACCTAATTAAAAAATGGGCAAAAGACTTGAATAGGCATGTCTCCAAAGAGGATATACAATAGTCAAAAAGTACATGAAATGATTCCCAACATCATTAGCCCTTTGGGAAACGCAAATCAAAACCAGAATGAGATACCATTTCACACACATTAGAATGGCTACTATTAAAAAGACAGAAAATCTAGGATGTGGAGAAATAGGAACGCTTATTCATTGTTAGCTGGAATGTAAAGTGGTGCAGCCACTGTGGAGCATAGTTTGGCAGTTCTTCAGAAAGATAAGTACAGAATTACTATATGACCTGGCAATGACCCTCTACTAGTATATACTCAAAAGAATTGAAAACGGGCTCAAACAGATATTTGCACACCAACGTTCATAGCAGCATTATTCACAATTTTAAAAAGGTGGAAGCAACTCAAGCACCTGTCAACCAATGAACAGATAAATAAAATGTGTTATATACATACAATGGCATATTATTCAGCCATAAAAAGGATGAAGTTCTGAAACATACAACATGGATGAATCTTGAAGATGTCATGTTAAATGAAATCCAGACAGAGAAGGACGAATATTGCATGACCTCACTGATATAAAATAATTAGAATGAACAAACTCATAGAGTCAGAATCTGGAGTATGGGTTACCATGTACTGGGTGGGATAGGGAATGAGAAGTTAATTCTTGAGTTGTACAGAATTTCTGTTTGGGTTGATTGTAAACTTTCGGTAACGGATGGTGGTGATGGTAGCACAACATTGTGAATGTAATTAACAGCACTGAATTATATATTTGAATACAGTTAAAAGGGGGGAATTTTAGGTAGTATATCTGGTAATAGAATAAAAATAACTGTGCTATTAACTAATAAAAACAACTGTGCTATTAACTATAGTCTATATCATTTACAATAGGGGTCACTTATAAGTTAATAGCACAGTTATAAAACTATTCTTTCATGAATTGTAACAAATATACCACAATAATGTGAGGTATTAATAATAGGGTGGCATATAGAAACCCGGTATTTTATTTATTTTATGCATGTATTTTCAGTAAACTTACAACTTCTCTAATAAAAAATTAAAAATAAATAAATAAACATCATTAGCCATCAGGGAAATGCAAAATAAAACCACATGTGATATCTCTACACACTACCAGTCAGAATGGCTAAAATTTTAAAAAGTGACACCACCAAATGTTGGTGAGAATGTGGAGAAATCAAACTCTCATAGGATATGTGGTTTCCGAAGATTTTTTCCCATCGAATAGACTGCCTTTTTACCTCCTTAACAAAATCATTTGAAACACAAAAGGGTTTAATTTTGAGGAAGTCTCATTTATCTATTTTTTCTTTCATTGCTTGTGCTTTGAGTGTAAGGACTAAGAAACCATCACCTATCACAAGATCTTGAAGATGTTTCCCTACATTTTCTTCTAGGAATTTTATGGTTCTAGTTTTTATATTTAGGTTATATTTAAGCTTGACCCATTTTGAGTTAATTTTTGTATAAGGTGTGAGATAGTAGTCTTCTTTCTTTCTTTTAGATATTGATATCCAGTTTTCCCAGTATCATTTGTTGAATAGACTGTTCTGACCCAGCTGTGTGGGTTTGACAGCCTTGTCAAAAATCACTTGACCATAGATGTGAAGGTCTATTTCTGAACTCTCAATTCGATTCCATTGGTCAATGTAGCTATCTTTATGCCAATACCATGTTGTTTTTACTGCACAGTTAAATAATATGCTTTAAAGTCAGGAAGTGAGAGTCCTCCAGTTTTATTCTTCTTTTTAAAGATATTTTTGGCTATTTGGGTGTCCTTACTCTTCCAAATAAATTTGATAATTGGTTTTTCCAATTCTACAAAGAAGGCTGTTGGAATTTTATTGTGATTGTATTAAATCTTTAGATCATTTGGGGTGTAATTGACATCTTAATGATATTTAGTCTTCCAACCCATGAACATGGAATGTTCTTCCATTTATTTAAGTGTTCTTTGGTTTATTTTAGCAATGTTTTGTAGTTTTATGAATACAGGTCTTTTATGTCCTTGGTTAAATTTATTCCTAAATATTTGATTCTTTTTGTCACTATTGTAAATGGAAATTTTTTCCTGACTTTCTCCTCAATTTACTCATTAGTAGTGTATAGGAACACTATTGATTTTTGCGTATTAATCTTGTATCCCACTACTTTGCTGAAATCGTCCACAAGTTCTAGCAGTTTTGTTGTGGAGTCCCAGAAAATAGAAGAAGTAAAACTATCTTTATTTGCAGCTAACATTATCATGCATGTTGAAAATCCTAAGGAATTTTTAAAAGATCTATTAGAATAAGTGACTTTAGCTACTTCACTGGACACATGGTCAATATACAAAAATGAACTCTATTTCTAGAATCAGTAATAAACAATTAGAAAATGAAGTTATAAGTACAATTTCATTTGCGATTACACACAAAATAAACTACTTGGAATAAATTTAACAAATAAGTTTAATATGTGCATGACTTATTTACTAAATATTATAAAACATTGCTGAAATAAATTAAAGAAGATCTAAATCGATAGGGATAGATACTGTGCTCACAGATCTGATTACTCAATATTGTTACAGTGTCACCTCTCCCCCAATTGACATATAGATGCAGTGTAATACCTATAAATATTCCAACAGGATTTTTGTAGAAAGTTACAAGCTGTTTCTAAGATTTATATGGAAAAAAAAAGGGCATGAAATTGTGAAAATGATTTTGATGAAGGACAAAGTGGAAGAATTTATACTACCTGATTTATAGATCTACACAAACATGGTCAATTGATTTTCAACAAAGATGCCAAGTTAGTTCAATGGGGAAAAAGGTAATGTTTTCAACAAATGATACTGGAACATTTGGTGTGTTCGACAGAATAATGGTCCCAAAGGATGTCCACATCCTAATTCTTGGAAACTATGAATATGTTAATTTACATGGCAAAGGGAATAAGGTTGTAGATGGAATTAAGGTTGCTAATCAACTGATCTTAAGAAAGGAAGATTATACAGTCACTTTGGAAAACAGGTTGGCAATTTCTTATAAAATGAAACATATACTTGTTTTTTTGACTCATCCATTCCTTCCTGGGTATCAACATAGGGAAAATGAAGCATATGTCTATACAAGGATTTTGACTGCTGCTATGAGTGTTCACAGCAGCTTAATTAATAATATTCCAACAGTAGAGTGAGCCAAAATATCCATTACCTGTTGAATAGATAAACAAAATGGGTATATCTATACAATGCAATACCATTCAGCAATAAAAAGTAACAAACTACTGATGCATGCAGCAACATAGGTGACTCTCAAAGTCATTAAGCTGAATGATTGATGCTAGATACAAAAGATTATGTACTTTATGGTTCCCTTTATGTTACATTCTAGAAAAGTCAAAGTTTATAATGACAGAAAGCATATAATAAGGATGGTGGGTAGTGGATTGACTGCAAAGAAGCAAGAGAGAACTTACTGAGGTGAAGGAAATATTCTGTATCTTGAGTAGGTGGTAGTTTCAAGACTGTATATTTTGGGTAAAATCCTCAAACTGTGGACTTAAAATTGTTGTATAATAACTGTGTAGTATTTAATCATGCTTATCAAGTGGTGTAATTAGCACTAATAATGCATAACATTTACTGAACGCTTACTCATGGGTTTGTACTTTGTGAGTTCCTAAATTATATGAGACTCTGTGAGCCTCAATTGCTTTATTTAAATATTGGAAATAACCAAGATTAGTTATTCAAAATATATCAACTGGTATGACTTGGGAACCAATCAAATGAAAGGCACATTTGCCAATTATAAAGGGCCCTGGTGTAAATAGCTGGTTTTGTGAGTATTCCTGGAAATAATAATAGATTCTACCTCAATAGTATTATGAAGATTAATGAAATGAGACATGTGAAATGCTTGGCACAGTGTTTGACACATAAGTCCTCAATACAAGTGGTAGTTTTTACCATGAATGACATCTGAGCATTTTCCGTGGAGGAATGAGAATCAATCAGATAGTGGTAGTTAAAGGTTGTTTCTACCCTTTTCCCATTCAATGGGGTCCTAGTGAGGCAGTTAATCCCACTCAGGCCCCCATACAGGACCAGTCAGGATATTTGATCTCAAGGTGCAGTGATTAGGTCAGGAAGATGCACTCAATCCAATAAGACCCAACTAGATCCAATTAGAAACTTATTGCTTTCTTCTGTGCCTTGCAGAAAAGCCAGCCTGAGAATGAAGCCCACAAGCCATGGAAGAAAAGTTGAAAAGTAAGTTTTGCAGAGCCCTAGGGACCTTGTTTGTGCTTCTGGAGCTAGGTGACCCTGTGACTTTCAAGTTTCATGAGTGAATAAAATATCTCTTCCCTACCTCTCTTGCCTAAACTATTTTGATTGGCTTTCTGCCATTTGCAATCAAAAAGAACTTAGACATTGGTTTTAGCAAAACCTTTTCTTTCATGCACACATTTGTATCATCCCTTGTTTATATTTTCTTATTTATCTGAACTTTTAATTCTCATGATCTATTAATGGTGATATATTTTGAATTTTGCATTATAAATCAGTTTATTATTTTCTTAAGTGGTTCTTAGGCCATTGCACACAAGGCTACTTGATATCCCTTACATTCAGGCCCATTAAGGCAGTTTGCATTTGTACAGGTGATCAGCAATACATATACCTGTTCTCTTGGAACAAACCATCTCTGGAAAGTTGCAGGTATTTATTTAAACTTAGCCATACGGTGTGATAGCTCTGAATCTAGGATAACTGGCACTCCTGATACTTAATACATTTTAATTATATTGTTCTTTAAAAATCCTTATTGGTGTACATGCTGATAATCATCCCTCTCCCTTTAGGACACGTTGGCATTTGGATCGTGGTTCTGCCACTTACTGGCTGTGAGACACTAAGCAAGTTTCTTAACCTCTGTGTCTGTTTCTTTATCTCTAAAGTAAGGATGATCATTGTCCCCATTTTGCTAGAAAGGTGTGAGGATTAAATGAAGTTAATACATGGAAAGGGTTTAGAACTGTGCCTGAAACTTAATGCTATGTAAGTGTTTATTATTGTTGTAATACATTTTCCTTGATGAAGTTGTGTTATAATAGGGTGAGGGGAAATATGTATGACATAACTTTAAAAAATTCCTAACAGCTATTGTCATTAATGACTGGATTAATAGATTAATTAAATTGAATGGATTCAAAATTTAGCAAATATGTATAATATATATATATATATTACTTTCTTTTTATTAATAATTATATTTTCAAGTTAATCCTTAGGATTGTTATATCAAGAATGTTTGATTTTTAAAATCCAAATAATCACAAATGAAAACAAATGATACAAGCAGAAAGGAGTGGAAAACAACTAAGGAAAAGGAAAGAACCTTAGAAAAAATAGTAGTGGGGGTTAAGAATATTCTAATGGAAGAACCAAAGAAAGCTTTAAGAAATAAAAGCCAGAAACAGAAAATAAAACTTAAAAAAAAAAAATTCTATCCAAAAGACCAAATAAAAACATGCATCAGATCAAGTTCTTTACTAAATTAATTAGATAATAATTTCCTATTGTTGTGTATCTTGCTAGCGTAGGTGCTCAGTATTCATTGAATGGTATTGATTCCCAGTTGTTCATAATTAAAGAGACACAATAACCACGTTTACCTTACAATGTTGAGACGTCCTAGCCCTCATAGATGACTTGCTTAGCTAATGATCGTTAGTAGGTTAACAAAAATAAATTCATTTGCTTTGAAAGCTATTCTACAATGAATTATAACTTTCTCTGCCATTTTTAACAATATTTTGAACGGAATTTCATGTCTCATGTAAAATACCTTAAGGTCATGTTTTTTACTATTGTTGATCCATGTGGTAAACAGGGGTGTCTTGAGATCCTTACTGATCCCAGACAGCTCTACTTTTTGAATACTTGTATCTGATGCTATATTATTTTCTGTCCTTCCCCTCAGTGTTGGAAAATGCTTCTTACTGCAAATATGCAATTACAGCCCCCTTTCCCTTTTTAATTTGTTTTTATAATAGCTTACATACAGAGAAATTAAATAGCTAGCATAGTTTAAAGTATGTCTAAAAGAAAAGTAAATGAAGCATTAGCAAGTACCCTTTCCTAACAATAAATTATCTTTATACATTTTAGTGCCTCAGGGTTCTATTTGGCGTCTTATTTACTCCAATCCCCCAAACTCCAGTTGAATTCCACATATAAGTTTGCTTGAAAAGAGTTCTCCAGCTGAATGAACTATTGTCATCAAGAGCTCTGATAACTTTGTAAGCTCAACTGGTTAGGCTATATTTAATGTTAATTCTAATTTTTTATTTTATTTTAAAGAAGCTTTAGATTACATAAGTGTTACATAAAAAATAAAAGGGATTCCCATATACCCCACTCCCTCCCCCTCCCGCACTTTCCCACATTAACAACATCCTTCATTAGTGTGGTACATGCTACAATTGATGAGCCCATATTGAAGCATTGCTACTATAATGTTCATTTTCAAAATAGGTGATATAGATAATATGACTTTTCTCTGATTAGTAACACATTAGAAGGGAAAAATTGAGATTTAAAAATAAAAATAATATCTATAATATACCACTTGGAAAGGCAGTATATTTTTCAATATTATAAAAATTTAATTTCTGATAAATTTGTCCAAGTGTTATGGTTTTTGCTAACAAGTAGGTAGATTTAATGCAAGTCTAAAAATTTGCATTTAGACTTTGAAAAATTTGTAAAACAGTCCATATTTACAGTGAAAAAAACCTCAAGTTAGGATTTGCACTAAAAGCTTTACCGGGTCCTTATATAAACAGAATGGCAGTACTGAGAGTTAATGAGAAATAAAATCTGTCTATTACTTGTGGTCAACCTTACACTTAACAAAGTGATTCTCCCTTACTATAATACAGTAAACCATTATTTAAAATAAAGGACAAGGGAAGTTCAGTCACACTAACAAAGTAAAGAATCAATATAGAAGTTCTTAAAAATTTTTTTTCTTTTTTTTTTTCTTTCTACTTGGGCTCTAGGCAACAGCTATGGGGGCTAAAGTGTCATTTTCATAAATGCTGGCATGATTTCAGAGGAGACTTTCACAATATGGAGAAGTCATTAGTTTAAAGGAAGGGGTCTGATCTCTTTTCCTCTAAGTCACATAATTCTTATTTTATGTTAATAGAAGTTATGCTTAATTATCAAGGGAAAAATACATTTCTAAATTACAGTCTCTTCTTGAAGACTTATGAGTCTAACCTCCATTAACACTGGGGGGTGTTAAAAAGGCAACTCTTTGAATGCTGAGGTAAAAATATGTCCCTCTAGTGGAAGGTTATATTTTATCTGCAACTGAATAATTTTGACTCAAGTGACCTATATTGCGAAACAGATTTAATAGTGGGAAGATGGTGGATTGATGGAGCCCTGCCAGGCAGAGCATTAACAGGAACTCAGGCATATAGGACATGATGTTATTCCCCAAATCTTCAGGACAAGAAAATATATAGAGGGAAAAAATAGTGTGATTGCTTTCCCACTCCAACCCCACCTCCTCGGATGATCAAGTAAATGTTTCCTTAGGTGGAGTTTTTGAGTCAGATTTCTTTTTTGAAAAAGTTCCGTGTTTTACAGGCTCTCTTTTAGTGAGAACCAAACCAAAGCTTTTGTTTACTTTTGAAGCGATCACCATGTCCTCTGTATAGAATTGGCTGAAGCCCACTTGTGTTCTAAGAAAATTTGCTGCCTCATCTGTGACAAAACTAGCATAGACAGTTTAAGGCCAGATAAGAATGTCTTCTTACCGTCAGGAACAGGCTAATGGTGTCTTTTAAAATAGAATTGCTTCCTCATGGAGTAAGATATCTTGGTTCTCTTCCTCTCTCTCTCCCTCTTTTTATCCTACCCCCTTCTTCTCCCTCTCCCTTTTCTCCCCCCCCACCCCTCCTTCTTCCTCTCCTCCTGCTCCCCCTCTTTCTTTTCCTTTTCCCCTTCCTGTCTTCCTTCTTCCAGTCCTCCTCCCTCCGCCCCTTGCCTTTGAAACTCCTACATTAGTTCCTGTAACACTGCTGAAAAAATCTGTCCCAGATTTTGAGTACTTTGAAATTCTTATGATAGAAAATGTACCCTGAATTTTAATCTGATTATTAAAAAAAGAACTGCAGATTCAATTTCTTGAAATAACTTGCTATTTTATTGACTTTGTGTCCTCAGGGCTCAGTGAATGCCATCTGAAGTCAGTGGTAAGTTGGAAAAAAAAAAAAATCCTATTTCTTCTGTATATAATTCAGGCTGAAATTGCTCCAAAAAATTAGGAGCTACATCTCTGATTTTTTTCCTTCAGTGGGTACTAAAAAGAAATTTGGTGTGTTTGTGGTACATTACTCTATTTTTGAGGGTGACTTCGAAAAGGACAATCATCTAGCCACAAAAATTCCTCTGAAAGATGCTGTGTCCTTAGTTGGATCAACTTAGCAGCTGTTGAAGCATGGCCTCTGATCTTTGAACACAGGCCTTGCATCTGCACCTGCATGATCTAATTATTTCCAGGCTTTGGGTCCATAAATCAGACATTATCAGTTTACACTCACAGTAGCAGTTTGTGTTAGTTCCTGAAAATTGGTATTTGCTGTCTTTTCAATTTTTGCCATAATGATAGATGTACAATCTCAGCTCAAACATTGTAACTATTGAAGTTTACTATAATAATGTACATTATCTCAAGGGTCCAGGTCAACAATTCCAAGAAGATAATTGTTAAAAGGAACTTCTCATTATTAGAGGAAAGATCTTGTTTTTGACAGAGTAACTCTGAAACTCATTTCTTGACAACGGGACACAGAATCACTATAGATTTAACCTAAAAGCTGGTTTCTGACTGTTCCTCAACTCTCTCCCTTATCTTTTCAAACCATTGGAAATGACTAACTCATTCTTTACATTCATAAAAAAAACTTTCTTAACACAACATTCATTACAACATTCATTTTTTCACATTGTGTCCAGTGAATTTTGGTAATTTTTCTTTAATGTGACCAAGATCTGTTTAAAGTCAGAAAACAATCCCTTCAAAGTAGTCTTGTACACTACAGTCTTCTGCAGAAGAAATGCCTGTGGTTTCATTTTCTTAGCATATGCCTAAGGTAAAGAAGACATCTATCTACAAATCCATGTCGCATCTCAAAAGATAAAGTATTTCTCAAAATAACAAGTCTCTACAGAACAGTGTGAGTTTTTAAGACTTAAAGTTTACATCAGTACATGGTTAAGAAGCTATGATTTCTAGAGTCAACGATAGCATATTTGTGAGTTGTATCAACTAAACTATAGGCAAGAAAAAAAATTAATGTAAGTTATAGGGAGACAGTAACAATCTACAATGAAGATAGCACTTTAAAAGTCAGTGTTTCTGAGTTGTAAGTATTGTGCTGCAAAAGACTTTATAAGTTAAGAATATTGTCATTTTATAGATGATATTATTTTGACTTAATTGTATGTGTTGATTCAGTTCTAGTGACCTTAATGGAAAGGTCACAAGAAGTATTGAACAATGTAAAATTGACCTAAGACTAATTATTCCAATTATTCCTTTAAAAAATAAGCCTTATGAAAATGAGACTAGACACATTCAAAATGCAGGTCATGACTTTTCCAGACAGTGTATTCTAATCTTATGGATGCATAGCAACTGAGCAGAGTACCTTTTAAATATATAAGCTGTCTTTGGGAGAAGGAGAAAACACTATTTGCAAAACAATGTGAAAATACTAACTTCCCAATAGAAAATGAAAAGTTAAATGTGACTTTTATCAAACATTTACCAGATGTTTAGTATCTTATCTGGCATATAATAACAACCCACAGAATGATGATCTCCCCTCCCCAAGAAAGGGGAAAAAAAAACTGAAAATAATAAGTGTTGTTACTAGCTCTATTTTACCAATGAAATTGTGGCTCAAAGAGATTAAAATAAATAATCTGTCCAAATCACACATGTAATAGTTTTCAGATATGGAATTCAAACTTATTAAACAATAGAAACCCATTTTAACCTACCAAAATGATAAAGTTAAAAAAATTATAGTACTGGAAGTCCTTCCTTTGTATGACACTGACATGCATGAATTTTTCAATCACCATGGATTGGAAAATTAACATCAGTTTTCCAACATCATAGTTGAAATTTCAATTACAATATATTTGCTGTGAGCAATTGCCTAAAGTACAATCTTTGCTGCTAGCTCTTTAGTCAACAAATATCTACATAAATAACAGATGTACAACCTGACCAGTGACCAATCTCATCTATTCTTTCAGTGTCCATTAGTTATCAGTTCATACGCAGGCAGCAAGGTGTGTAGTTATGTTACTTCCTTGTCTCCCTGTGATAAAGCTATGTGATATTTTACAAAAATTGATACTCAAAAGAAGGAATTGGCCCACAAAGATGAAAGTGCAGCAAGGGAATGAAAAGTCATAAATGCCGAAGTGAAACCCCTATTCAATGTATATAGAATTATAGGAAAAAATAGCTGACTGTGGGAAGGTTGACAATGCCACTGTTCAAGAGACTTTTAGATATGCAGCCAAAATTGGGTGAACTTGTCAATATAAGTGAGGAAAGTGGTTGTGACAATAGGTTGAAGATGTCCCAGAGGAAAGTATGCTGGCAAATATTAACATGAAAGGAAATCTTGGCAACATCTCATTGAACAGACCAAGGAAAAAATGTTGGAACCCGATTCAAACTTAGAAAGGAGCATGGCAATTTGCCAATGCAAAAAAAGATGCTTGCTCAGTACAAGTTAGGAAGGTAAAGAATGTTCATATTACTTTTGATAAGTTTTGTACAAAAACCCCACCTTAATTCTCAATGTTTCTAATGCTTTAAATTACACAGTGTACTAAAGAAATGTTTTATAATTTTCCTCATTTCCCTTTACATTTATAACCAACAGCAAGACAGTTTTAAAAAATATTTTAACAAGAAGTTTTAAAGGTCATAGAACAATTCTAACTTCCCCATTGATTATTATGATCACTATGGATAATTTCAGCATATTTGGTAATTTATATGGTCCTAGACTATCATGCAAAGTGAGGACTGCTTGTGCTGAATTCTGGTGCTTTTGAAATGAGCATTTTAAGTACTGTTAGCAGGAATAGAAATTAGTAAACCAAACTCTTAATGTAGGACTAGTTGACTAAATGTAATAGGGAACCTACAAATTTTGCTCTATCTGGCCTTATAATTTTACCCTTGGATTGCATTACCTGGAAGCAGAGATATAATCAGAGATTCATATACCAGGGTGTTCATTTTAATATCTGAGATAGCTGGGTTTGCTGAAGTGTGGTTTCAGATAAAAACTCATAAAAGCCAGATATAATGGGATTCTCTTAAGTACAAAACAAAATCCTACAAATTCAGCACAAATTCAAATTGTTCTTTCTCTCGCTTTCTTTTTAATTGAACACGATTTCTGAGCTCTGTCTCTTAGAACTACATAGCAGGGTTTTTCACCATGTGCAAATCATATCTCACTCTCCTCTCTTTAGTTCTTAAGAGGCTTCTTGTTCCAATGAGAATAAAATCCAAATTCCTTACAGTGGCCTATAAAGCCTTCCATGATTATGGCCCCTGTCAATCTTTTAACTTCCTCTCCCATCACAGTGATCATCTTTATGTTCCTTTTCACTTCAGAAGTTTTTCATGTGTTGTTCCTCTACTTAGAAAACTTGACACTCACATCTTCACATGGTTGGCTCCTCTTTCACTGGCTTTCAGCTCAAATGTCACATTTTCTAAATGGCTCTCTGAGATTTGTCTCCCCCACACTAATCTCTCTATATCATTTCCCCCTGTTTTATTTTCTTCCTAATATTGTTTTCTATCTATCTTAGCCTGGGTTGTCCAGGATTAAGATCATGAACAAAGGTTTGCAGGCAGGAAGTATCTTGGGGGAAATGATCCCAGAAGCATGGGCTGTCCATATAAGGATGGGTGAGAGTTTCTATTGCTATGGGGGGGAGAGGATGTAGCTCAGTGGTTGAACACCTGTTTCCCATGTATGAGGTCCTGGGCTCAATCCCCAGTACCTCCTAAAAAATTCGATTGCTATGGGACTCTGTGTTTGATCTTTTAATATATATATTGTTATATGTATATTAAAGTTGTTAGCTTTCAAAAAATGTGCAGAATTCCCATACATCACCCCTATACCAACACCTTACACTGTTGAGAAACATTTGTTATAGAAAGGAGCCCTATGCCAGGAGAGAGAGAAGCTCTGAGAGACAAGCCCTTTGTCAGCCTGCAGCTGAGAGAAAGGAAGCCCAGAGGGGAAGGCTAAACCCTCGCAGAGATCAGCGACCATCTACCTTCCATTTAATTTTTAATTTTTGTTTAAGATGTTAGATAGGTCCTCTTTCTTTCTTTTGGATATGGATATCCAGTTCCCCCAGCACCATTTGTTGAACAGAAAAATAGAGCCCCAGATGGGTGGGTTTGGCAGCTTTGTCAAAAATCACTTGACCATAGATGTGAGGGTCTGTTTCTGAACCATCAATTTGGTTTCATTGATGTATGTGTTTATGCCAGTACCATGCTGTTTTTACCACTGTAGCTAGGTAATATAATTTAAAGTCCAGAAGTCAGAGTTCTCCAACTTCACTTTTCATTTTTAAGATGTTTCTGGCTATTCGGGGTCCCTTACCCTTCCAAATAAATTTGATAATTGTGTTTTCCATTTGTTTTAAAAATGCTGCTGGAATTTTTATCAGGATTGCATTGAATCTGTATAATCAATCTGGAGAGAACTGACTTCTTAATAATATTTAGTCTTCTAATCCATAGATGTGGAATATTCTTCTATTTATTCAGGACTTTATAAATTTCTTTTAGAAATGCATTGTAGTTTTCTGAATACAAGTGCTTTACATCCTTGATTAGGTTTATTCCTAAATATTTTATTCTTTTAGTCACTATAGTAAATGGAATTTTTTTCCTGATTTCCTCCTCAAATTGCTCATTACTAGTGTATTGAAACACTACTGATATTTGCATATTAATCTTATATCCTGCTAATTTGCTGAACTCATCTAGTAGCTCTAGTAACATTGTTGTAGATTTTGGGGGACTTTCTAGGTATAGGATCATATCATCTGTGAATAGTGAAAGCTTAATATCTTCCTTCCCAATTTGGACGCCTTTCATTTCTTGCCTCATTGCTCTACCTAGAACCTTTAGTACTATATTGAATAATAGTGGTGACAGTGGGCATCCTTGTCTTGTTCCTGATCTCAAAGGGAAAGCTTTCAGTCTTTCACCATTGAGTACAATGTTAGCTGTGGGTTTTTCATCTATGCCCTTTATCATGTTGAGAAAGTTTCCTTCAACTCCTCTCTTTTGTAATATTTTTACCAAGAAAGGATGCTGTATTTTGTCAAATATCTCTTCTGCATCAATTGAGATGATTATGTGGTTTTTCTGGTTTGATTTATTAATGTGGTGTGTTATGCCAATGGATTTTCTTGTGTTGAGACACCCTTGTATGCTTGGTATAAAACCCACTTGGTCATGATGAATAATTGTTTTAATGTGTTATTGGATTCGATTAGTAGGTATTTTGTTGAGGATATTTGCATCTGTATTGATTAGGGAAATGGGTCTGCAATTTTCTATTTTCATAATATCTTTATCTGACTTTGGTATTATGGTGATATTAGATTCATAGTGTGAGTTTGGTAGCATTCTTTCCTGTTCAATTGTTTGGAACACTCTGGGTAAGACTGGTATTAAATCTTCTTTGAATGCTTGGTAGAAATCACCAGTGAAGCCATCTGGTCCTGGGCTTTTCATTTTGGGGAGTTGTTTAATGACTTTTTCAATCTCCTTACTTGTGATTTGTTTGTTTTGATTTTCTGTTTCTTCTAGGATCAGTGTAGGTTGTTCATGTGTTCCTAGGAATTTGTCCATTTCATCAATGTTGTCTAGTTTCTTAGCATATAGTTGTTTAAAGTATCATCTTATGGTCTCTTTTATTTCTGTGGGGTCAGTAGTAAAGTCCTCATTTTCATTTCTGATTTTATTTGCATCTTCTCTTTTTTTTTTCTGTCGGTCTAGCTAAGCATTTGTCAACTTTGTTAATCATCTTGAGGAACAACTTTTGGTTTGTTAATTTTCTCTATTGTTTTCTTTCTCAATTTCATTTATTTCTGCTCTGATCTTTGTTATTTAATTCCTTCTGATTGCTTTGGGAATAGTTTGCTGTTCTTTTTCTAGTTTCTCCAGGTGTGCAGTTAGATCTTTGATGTGAGCTCTTCTGCTTTTAATGTAAACATTGAGGCCTTTAAATTTCCCTCTCAGTATTGCCTTTGCTGCATCCCATAGGTTCTGATATGTTGTGTTCTCATTTTCATTTATCTCAAGATATTTATTGATTTCTCTTACAATTTCTTCTTTGACCCATTGGTTATTTAAGAGTCTGTAGTTTAATCTCCATATATTTGTGAATTTGCCCCTTTTCTGTTTGTTTTTTATTTCCAGCTTTATTCCATTATGATCAGAAAAAGTGCTTTGTATAATTTTGATCTTTTAAAACTTATTGAGATCTGTTTTGTAACCCAACATTTGGTGTATCCTGGAGAAAGATCCATCAGCACTTGAGATGAATGTATATCCTGCTGTTTTGGGGTATAATATTCTATATATGTCTATAGGTTTATTTCACTTACCATATAATTGAAGCTCTTTGTTTCTTTTTTGATCCTCTGCCCAAATGTTCTATCCAAATGATGAGAGTGGTATACTGAAGTCTGTAACTATTATTGTGGAGACATCTATTTCTCTCCTCAGTTTTGCTAGTGTTTGTCTCATGTAATTTAGGGCATCCTGGTTAGGTGCATATACATTTATGATTGTTATTTCTTCCTGGTGAATTGCCCCTTTTATTAATCTATTATATCCTTCCTTGTCTCTAATAACAGCTTTGCTTTTAAAGACTGTTTCACCTGATATGAGATTTTTGGTTTCTGCATATGTGGAATATCTTTTTTCAGCCTTTCTCTTTCAATCTATTTGTATCCTTGGGTCTAAAGTGAGTCTTTTAGAGTTAGTTTATAAATGGCTCAAATTTTTGGCCATTATTTTCTCATATACTCTTTCTGCCCCTTTTCCCTTCTCTTCTTCTTCTGGAACTCACATAATACGTATATTGGTGCTCTTCGTGTGAGCATTCAGTTCCCTAAGCCCCTGCTCAATGTTTTCCATTTGTTTTCTCTCTGTTCTTCTCATTCTTTTCAATTTCAGTTGTTCTTTCCTCTATGCTGCTGATTCTTTCTTCCATGATTTCAAATATGCTGTTGTGTGCCTCTATTGTATTTTTAATCTCTTATTTTATCTTTTGTTCCCATAAACTCTATTACTTTTCTATACAAAGAGCTTGAATAATATGATAAATGAACCAAACCTAATAGACATATACAGAACATTGAACCTAAAACAGTTGTATATACATTCACCTCAAGTGCTCATGGATCCTTCTCCAGGATAGACCATATGTTGGGTTACAAAACTGATCTCAATAAATTTAACAAGGTTGAAATTATACAAAACACCTTCTCTGATTATAATGAAATGAAGCTGGAAATCAATAATAGGCAAGAAAGGGGAAAATTCACAAATATATGGAGATTAAACAGCAGACTCTTAAATCAGTGAGTCAAAGAAGGAATTGCAAGAGAAATCAATAAGTTTGAAAATATATGGTAACTAAACAACACATGCTTAAACAATCATTGGGGCAAAGGAGAAATTGCAAGAGAAATTAATAAATTTGTAAATATATGGAGGCTAAACAACACACACCTAAACAATCAGTAGGTCAAAGTAGAAATTGCAAGAGAAATCAATAAGTATCTTGAGACAAATGAAAATGAGACCACTACACATCAGAACCTATGAGATACAGCAAAGGCAATGCTGAGAAGGAAATTTATAACCCTGAATGCCTATATTAAAAAAGAAGAAAAAACTAAAATCAAAACCTAACTGAACAACTGGAGAAACTAGAAAAAGAACAGCAAACCAATCCCAAAGCAAGCAGAAAGAAATAACAAAGATTAGAGCAGAAATAAATGAAATTGAGAACAAAAAAATTTTTGAGAAAATTAATAAAACTCAAAGCTGGCTCTTTGAGAAGACCAATAAAATTGACAAACACTTAGCAAGACTAACAAAAAAGATGCAAATAAATAAAATTGGGATTGAAGGGGGAGACATTATGATTGACCCCACAGAAATAAAAAGGAAATTAAGAGATTATTATGAAAAACAGTAAAAAAATTAGACAAATTAGATGCAATGGTCAAATTCCTAGAAATGTACAAACAACCTACATTGACTCTACAAGAAATACAGGAATTCAACAAACCAATCGCAAATATAGAGATTGAATCAGTCATCAAAAATCTTCCAAAAAAGAAAATTCCAGGATCACATGGCTTCACACGTGAATTTACCAAACATTTCAAGAAGAATTAATATGAATCCTGTTTAAACTCTTCCAAAAAATTGAAAGGAAGGAAAAGGTACCCAACACATTTGATGAAACCAGCATCACCCTAATACCAAAGCCAAACAAAGACGCCACAAGAAAAGAAAACTATAGACCAATCTCTCTAATGAACATAGATGCTAATATCCTTAACAAAATACTTGCTAATTATATTCAACAACACATCAAACAAATTATACACCATGACCAAGTGGGTTTCATCCCAGGTATACAAGGATGGTTCAACATAAGAAAATAAATCAATGTAATCCACCACATAAACAGACTGAAAGAGAAAAAAATCACATGATCATCTCTATAGATGCAGCAAAAGCATTTGACAAAATACAGCACTTTTCCTGATAAAAACACTACAAAATATAGGAATAGAAGGAAACTTCCTCAGCATGATAAAGGGTATGTATGAAAAACTCACAGCTATCATATTCCATGGTGAAACCCTAATCGTTTTCCCTCTAAGATCAGGAACAAGACAAGGAGGCAACTTTCACTGCTCATATTTAACATTGTGTAAGAAGTACTTACACAAGCACTTAGGCAAGAAAAAGATATAAAGGACATCCAAACTGGAAAGGAAGAAATAAAAATTTCGCTATTAACAGATGACATGATCCTATACATAGAAAGCCCTGAGAAATCTACAACAAAGCTTCTAGAGCTTATAAATGAGTTTAGCAAAGTTGCAGGTTATAAGACCAATGTGCAAAAATCAGTAGCATTTCTGTACACCAGTAATGAGCAATCTGAGGAGGAAATCAAGAAAAAAAATACCATTTACAATAGTAACTAAAAGAATCAAATACCTAGGAATAAATTTAACTAAAGATGTAAATGACTTATAGGCAGAAAACTACACAACACTGTTAAAGGAAATCAAAGAAGACTTAAATAAATTGAAGAATATTCCCTGTTCATGGATTGGAAGACTAAACATCATTAAGATGTTTATCCTACCCAAACTGATCTACAGATTTAATGCAATCCCAATAAAAATCACCACAGCATTTTTTATTGAATTGGAAAAACTTACTATGAAATTTATTTGGAATGCAAGAGGCCTCAAATAGCCAAAAGCATATTTAAAAAGAAAACTGAAATCAGAGGATTCACACTACCTGACTTTAAAACATACTACAAAGCTACAGTGGTCAAAACTGCATGGTATTGGCACAAGGATAGACATACTGACCAATGGAACCAAATTCAGAGTTCTGAGCTAGATCCCTGCATGTACAGTCACCTGATATTCGACAAGGCCACCAAGCCCATTCAACTTGGAGAGAATGACCTCTTCAACAAATGGTGCCTGGAGAACTGGATATCCATATCCAAAAGAATGAGAGAGGAATACCATCTCACACCTTATATAAAAATTAACTCAAGATGGATCTAATATCTAAATATAAGAGCCAAAACCATAAAGGAAACCTTGTAGGAAACATCTACAGGACCTTGTATTAGGAAATGGTTTCATGAAGTTTACACCCAAAGCATGAACAATGAAAGAAAAAATAGATAAATGGGACCTCCTTAAAATTAAAAACTTTTGCACCTGAAAGGAGTTTGTCAAGAAAGTGAAAAGGCAGCCTCCTCAATGGGAGAAAATATTTGGCAACCATATATCTGATAGGAACCTAATATCTAGCATATATAAAGAAATCCTACACCTTGAAAATAAAAAGACAAGCAACCCATTTAAAAAATGGGCAAGTGATTTGAATAGACACTTCTCCAAAGAAGAAATACAAATGGCTAAAAAACACATGAAAAGAGCTCAACATCACTAGCTATTAGGGAAATGCAAATCAAAACTACAGTGAGATATCATCTTACACCCATTAGACTGGTGGCTATTAAAAAATCAGAGGACTACAAGTGTTGGAGAGGATGTGGAGGAATGGGAAACCTCATCCACTGCTGGTGGGAATGTAGAAGGGTTCAACCATTGTGGAGGATAGTTTGGCGATTCCTCAGAAAACTAACTATAGAAGTGCCATATGATCCAGCAATTCCACTGCTGGTTATATACCAAGAAGAATTGAAAGCAAGGACACGAACAGATATATGCACTCCAGTGTTCACAGAGGCAGTATTCACTATTGCCCAAACGTGGAATCAACCCAAATATCCTTCAACAGATGAATGGATAAACAAATTGTGGTATATGCATACAATGGAATATTACTCAACTGTGAGAAGGAATACAGTATTAACACCCAGGATTAATACTGTGTGTTAATCTTGAGGACCTTATGTTGAGTGTAGCAGGCCAGGTACTGAAGGACAAATATTACATGACCTCACTGATATGAATTAAGCAAATTGAGCAGACTCACAGAGCTAGAGTCTGGAAGATAGGTTTTTAGGAAATAGAAAGGGAGAAGAAGGTTGTGAGCCAATGCTCATATGGGCAAAATCTATGATAAGGTGGCAGTGTGTAGTTGTGCAGTGGAGGGGCATGACAGGGGTGCAGTGATACTATTGGGTTGGGCAGGGCAGGTTTGTGAGGGGGGTAGGGATGGGAGGGTGGGTTGGACTGTCCATGCAACTTGGGGAAGGGTTGGGGGAGGGAGCAGGTAAACACTTGGGATTGGTGGGTACATGGTTGAAACTACAATGTTGGGAATGTTCTTTTGGCAATATGGCAAGGGAAGGTTACTGGTTTAAGGTGTTGTATGTGGAGGCCATTCGGGACAGGGTGCACCTGGGGCAGGCTTCTAGAGAGTGTGTGAGTGTTCATCTTGTCATAGTGTGTTATGTCAGTGGGTGGGGACCCACATAATGAGTAATGTAAACCACTGACCATGGTTAGTAGCTATGTTTTAATATTTGTACATCAGTTGTAACAAATGTGCCATCACATATAAAATATTATTAATAGGGGTGAGGTATATGGGAATCCCCTATGTTTTTGATATAACATTTATGTAATCTAAAGCTCCTTTAAAAATAAAGGATATTGATGATTGTACTTATGAACCTTTACTCTTGAAACTGAAACTTAGCCTAATATTATAGGGTGCCTGAGTTACCTCCTGAGAGCCTCCTTGTTGCTCAAATGTGGACTCTCTCTAAGCCAAAATCAGCATATAAATGCAATAACTCCCCCTGCCTCCACCCCAGCATGGGACATGACTCCCAGGGATAATCCCCCCTGGCACCAAGGGATTACTACCAAGCACCAACTAGCAATGCAACTGGAAAAAGACCTTGGCCAAAAGGGGTAAAAGGTAAAGACAAATGAGTTTATATGGCTAAGAGACTTCAGAGTGAGTCAGGAGGTCATTCCAGAGGTTACGCTTATGCACGTCTCAGTAGGATCTCATTGACAGCCAAAGTAGATACTATCCCAAATAGTGGGGCTCCTGAGGGCTCTGGAGACATCCAGATACTGTGGTCAGGCAGATAGCTCAGGAGTTTGGTGCCTTGCCAGTGGGCCCTACTTTGGAATTTATGCTCCCCAGTGTCACAGAGTTGGACTCAGCTGTGGTTTTCCCACACATGGCTCTACTGTCCCTTCTATTTGTATCTATAATTAGTACTAGAGTTGGTAAGTGTAAGTCCAAGGGACTTAAATCTTTGGGCTGTCCATGTGCTAGCTGGGCTCTGAATCTCAAGTGAGTTGCAACACCTACTCTCCAGTTCATTGGACTCACCCAGGACAACTAACAAGGAGATGATGATGGACAATGACCATCCCAAGGAACCAAGGGTGTCTATAACCTCAAGCAAGAGAGTCCCATCCATCAGCCATATGGAATCGAAGTCCCCTCTCAATTAGAGGTGGAGTGGGTATCACCATCCCAGAATCTTCAGGACCGGGGAATGAACTATGGACTAAAGTAGACTTAGTGGTATTCTACTATAGACTTATTGTGATTCTACAATGGAAGGATTATATCATTGATGTGGAGGCAGTGGCCACTGGAGGTTCTGAGGGCAGGGAGAGGGAAAAACAGGTGTAGTACGGGGGCATTTTTGGGACTTGGGAATCATCCTGAATGACGTTGCAACGACAGATACAGGCCTTTCTATATCTTGCCATAAGCTACAGAGTTGTATAGGAGAGAGTATAAACTGCAATGTGAACTATAATCCATGCTTAGTGGCAAAGCTCCAAAACGTGTTCATCAATTGCAATGAATGTACTACACTAATGAAGGATGTTGTTAATGTGGGAAAATGTCGGAGGTATGGGGAGCAGGGCATGTGGGAATTCCCTATATTTTTTATGTAACATTTATGTAATCTAAGTATTAAGAAAAACAGCATGGGATTTGGTATAAGGATAGACACACTGTTTAAAGGAATTGAATTGAGAGTTCAGAAACAGACCCTCACTTCTATGGTGAACTGACTTTTTTTATAAGCCTACCAAGTCCACTTTTCTCTGACAGAAATATCTCTTCAACAAATTGTGCTGGGAGAAATGGATACCCCTAACCAAAATAATGGAAGAGGGCACATATCTCACTCCCTGTAGAAGAAACAACTCAAAGTGGATCAAAGAACTAAACATAAAAGCCAGGACCATAAAACTCCTAGAAGATAATGTAGGGAATTACCTACAAGACTTTTTAGTTAAGTGGGGGTCTCTTAAACCTTACACCCCAAGTATAAGCAACAAAAGAAAAAATAGATAAATGGGAGCTCCTCAAATTTAAACCCTTCTGCACCTCAGAGGACTTTGTGAAGAGGGTAAATAGATAGCCTACTCAATGAGAGAAAATATTTGGAAATCACACATCTGACAATGGCCTAATATCCATGATATATAAAGAGATCCAACAACTCATGAATAAAAAGACAAATGACCCAAGTAAAAAATGGGCAAAAGACCTGAATAGACATTTTTCTAAAGAAGAAATACAAATAGCGAAAAAAACACATGAAAAAATATTCAACATCACTGGCTATTAAGAAAATGCAAATCACAGCTGCAATGATATATTTCACACTTACTAGAATGGTCATGTTGCAGTTGTGCAGTTTGATGTAATTATGAATTCCAAAAATATAATTGGATCATGCTTGTAAACTGATCTGTTATTCTGGGCATGACTAAGTTCTGATAAGGGTGTTGACTGGGCCACATCATTAGGGCATTGAGCCCCACCCCTTGGTGGGTGGGGAATCAAATATAAAAGGCATGGCAAGAACAGAGTTGAAACAGTTTTTTGAGAAGCCGTTTTGATGTTGGAAAGAAGGCCCCAGGAGAAGAGAAGCGAGCCGTTTGCCTGATTGTCTACAGCTGACCTTGTGGAGGAAACAGGAGCTAAGCCCAGAGAGAAACACAGCCCCGGGAAGAGAGGAACCCAAGAAGCCTGGACCCTGGCAAACACTGGCAGCTGTCTTGCTCCAAAATGTGGCAATGGACTGTGGTGAGAGAAGAAACTTAACACTTTATGGCCTGGTATCTGTGGACTTCTACCCCAAATAAATACCCTTTATAAAGACCAACCCATTTTTGGTATTTCACATTAGCACCCCTTTGGCTGACTAATACAGGTCACTATTAACAAAACAGAAAATTTCAAGTGTTGGAGAGGATGTGAAGAGATAGGAATTCTTATTCACTGTTGGTGGTAATGTAGAATGGTACAGCCACTGTGGAACTCTGTTTGGCAGTTCCTAAGGAAATTAAATATAGATCTACCATGTGACCTGGAAATACCACTATTAGGTATATAAGCCAGAAGAACTGAGAGCAGTGACACGAACAGACATCTGCACACCGATGTTCATAGTGACATCATTCACAATTGCCAAAAGATGGAAACAGCCCAGGTGTCCAATAACTGATGTATGGGTAAACAAACTGTGCTATATATACATGATGGAATACTATTCAGTTGTAAGAAGAAATAAAGTCATGAAGCATATGACAACATGGATAAACCTGGAGGACATTATGTTGAGTGAAGAAAGCCATGTAAAAAAGGACAAATATTGTATGGTTTCACTATTGTGAACTAAACATAATTAGCAAACTCATGGAGTTAATAGCTAGAATATAAGTCATCAGAGAATAGAATGTGTTTAGGGAATGGTTTAATCTTGCAGAATTGGTAAAAAGTTGTTTGAAAATGTTTGGAAATGAATAGAAATGGTGAAAGCAATCATAGGATTTGAATTTAGTAGGCTAACATTTCGGTATGATAGTGGTTTGTTATTGTTGATATTTTGAAGTAATGAAAATGCTCTAATATTATTGAATTGATGAATGAACAACTCAGTGATTATACCAAATGCCCTTGATTTTGCACTTTAGATAAATTATATGTTTTATGAATAAAAAAATATAGTAGGGTGGTTTTGGGGAAAAAGACACCAAATGTAAGATATGGAGTATAGTTAGTTGCAATATTTTGATGATGTGCCTTCATAATTTTTTTACAAATGTTTCACAACAATGCAAGGTGTTTGTGGTTGGGTGATGTATGGGAGCCCTGTATGATATTATGTATGTTTGTTTTGTAAGTACACAACTTTTACTATACACTTATTGTTTATGTATGTTCATGAATGAATGATATACTTCAATAAATTGTTTTTAAAATAAAAAAGTAGATAATGCAACCAAACTAAGTTGAATTTATTCCAGGAACATATGGATGAGTTAACATTAAAAAAGTATTAATATAATTTTCTACATTAACATATTTAGGGCTAAAACCCATACAACTTCAGTAGATATCAAATAAACATTTATGGTAAAACTTTTAGTAAATTTTGAATAGAGGGGAATTTCTTTAATCTGTTAATTGCACTACAGCAAACAGAATTCTTCACAGGAATCCATTAGAAGCATTATCTTTAAAACTAGGAACAAGATAAGGATGCCTACTCTCATTGCTGCTAAGCAACATTATAAGAGGTCTCAGCCAGTGAAGAAAGGAAAGAAAGAGAAAAAAAAATATGTAAGAACTGGAAAGAAAGAAACCAAGTTCTCATCATTTTTGGGCATGTGATTATCCTTACAGGAAATTGAAAGTTTTGAAATAATAATAGAGTTTAGCAAGGTGGCTGGACGCAATACCAACAATGAAAATTTGCATTTCTATACACCAACCAAAAATTTATAAAACACAATTTTGAAAAGATAATATTATACTAGTAAAAAATACATGGTACTTAGTAATAAATTCAACAATAAATGTGCAAAATTTATGTGGAGAAAATTAAATATATGAACAAAATCCTAACTAAAAATAAATAAGCTTATGAATAGGAAGGCTTAATATTATAAAATGTTAATTCTTCCAAATTGATCTATAGATTAAATGCAATTCCAATAAAAATCCTAACAGGCTTTATAGAGTACCTTTACAAGTTGATTTTAAGTTTTAATGGAAGACCAAATGTCCAAGAAAGACCAACGGACTACTGAAGAGAAAAAACGAGGAATAAATTAAAAGGACCAGCCCTACCAGATAGGAAAAAGTCTAACAACACGTTCAATAACTAGCACAGTGTAGTGTGATGGGCAAATTGGTCAATAGAACAGACTCATGATCCCAAAATGAAATGACACTTAGATGGCATTTTGCTATATGGTGGAGTCTGCAGATTAATGGAGAAAAGATGGACCTCTCCATCAATGGTGCTGGAACAATTCATTATTCAAATAGAGAAAAAAAATTAAAATGGGATCCTTACCTCACACTCACAAACAAAATTACTACTTGATGAATTGAAAACTTAAATGTGATGACAAGTACTTAAAACTTTTAGAAGACAATATATAGAGTATGTTCTGTAGCTGCAGGATTGAAAACAATTGTTTCACAAAAACTGTTAACCATTAAGGAAAAGATTGATAAATATTTTCATTATTTATCATAAAGAGAATCAAATGACAAGCCAAAAATGGACAGAAATTTTTAGTACTATATATCATGGTTGAAGTTTATGTATATATATAAGGAAACAATAAGGAAAACAAATAAGCAATAGGAAAATTGGCAAAGGTCATGAATAATAGTTGACAGAAGAGAAAATGTATATGATGAATTCCCTTATGAAAATATGTTAACCCTTCTTAGTAAGCAGGGAAATGCCAATTCAGATCATAAAAATATATGCTTTGCTGCTCCTAGATTGGCAAAAATTATAGGGTCTGACAATACCAAGTATTGGCAAGGATATAGCATAACAGGAACTCTCATAGAAACATTATTTATAATAGCAAAATATTAGAAGTAACCCAATATTCATTGAAAGGATAATTGATATGTTGTGATATATGAACTAAATGGACTATTATATAGCAATAAAAAATGCACTGTAGTTACATGTAACAGCACAGTTGAATCTTAAAAATTGCATTGCGTAGAGATAAAAAAGCAAATGATCCCATTTTTATAAAGCTCAAAACCAAGCAACACTACATGATTCAGACATATATGACCAATCTATCTTTTAAAAGACAAAAGAACGATAAATATAAAATGGAAGATAGTGGTTACCTGGGGAAGGAGGAAGGGATTTGGGATAGAGAAGGAACATACAAATTGATGTAAAGATATTGGTATTATTCTTGTTCTTAGGTTGGGTGGTAGATTCATAGGTGTTTATTTTGTTAGGCATCA